>SCLF01127513.1:0-10648 GCA_004367975.1 Mesochordaeus erythrocephalus
GACTAGCTAAGTCAGGTATACGTGTAGTCTGCTTTATTTAGCAGCGGGGGGGGGGTAGTTCACCTCTGGATATATGTGTACTAGTTAACTTTACTTTCCTCTTCTGCAACCGTGGTGCTATAACTCAAAACCTCCACACGATAGCGTTTTGGCATATTAGCTATTTTTTCTTTTTTCCCTGTTGTCCACGGATCCAATTATTTCAATCTCCAGAATTCGAATATACATTTTATTTTCAAAAATGCCAAGGATGAATATGCGTTGAAATCAGACAGTTTTCAATAGATTTTGTTCAAAGTTATGATGCTTGTAAGGTTCAGATTGATTGCTTAGTAAGGCCGCTTGCATTTACAGTAGCTTGTTATTACCAGTGAATTTTGAACATTTTTGTTGAAAATAACACAGGTTTATCTACTTTCGGTGCGATTTCCGCTCTGATTATCCTCAGCAGGAGTTTTCGATGAGCGATCTGCATCTTTGTGCATTTCGTTTAATTAAATCGTTTAAAACGAAAATGTGTGAGCTGTTTGGAACGAAATACGTAGAGAAAATACAATTAAGAGACATTTGGAGACCCTAAAGTCAATTCCTTACATCAATTGGTCCAAAGATGTGGCCCTTGTGGATACATTATTCAAAATTGTATCCGTAATGATTTCTAATCCAGATGGTGACCTAACGAATGAATACAGATACAAATGCTAAGAAAAAATTATTACCATATCTCAAAAACACATATTTTTGAACCGGGTGTAGGTCTCAAATGGAATCATTATGTGGATATAATCAACGACGACTTCAATGTTACGACAAATGGCTGCGAAAGTATTAACGCAGCATATAATAAAAGCTACGTAAGGTGTTTTATAAACTTGGCTTTAGTAAGTAACGTATACACGAATTCAAACCGAAGAATATGTACGAAACATAACTTCGACTAAATGGAGATTGGCGCAAACTGTGATTACAAAAACCTGTCATTCGACATCGCCATCAAAATGTCAAAGTCATCCCTCGATCGATTTTATCAATGTCGATAACCTGTGAAATTGAAAAACTGCTATGTTTACTTAATTCGCTAGGTTCACTAGAAGTACATGAACTGAAAGACAACTTTATGTACGTAAATAAATTACGTGGTAATTAATTACGACCGTGTTGATTTTAGATCTTGGGATTATGTCAACTAATTTATATTATGTTACGAGTATCTCCCCACTGAGACTCGAGATCCATTGAACCTGTGAACTTGAAGTGAATATTCAGTGGAGGTATTTGTCCAGTTTGTTTTCCCGCAATTTCCGGATTTTCGTTTTTTTTTTGCATTCACTTCCTGTCAAACTATGCTCAAGAAAATTCAGTTTAGAAGTACTGCTCGATGTTTTCCTAACTAAGACACTATACTACATTATTTAGGACGGATAAAATAACAATGTGACTATCCTTCGGTGGGCTAAAAGCCCAATGGACCGCGATGACAAAAGGAATGATGTTTACCTCCGTTGTCGCGGTCCCCGCCCAAGGACTTAAAACGCTAAGACAGGGTACGTGGTCAGAAGTAACTAGAATGGTGCCTAAGAGTTATAAAAAACCTGAATTTGATGGCTTAATGTGACTACCCCAACTCATGTGTCCTGAGTATCGTGACATAAAGGTATTCGACACATAAAGGCATTTCCTAAGTCGTCTCGGGCAACAATTTGATGTGATTCGCGATTCAAAATCACCAACTTCCGGTTTTCATTTCACTTCCGGCCCTAAAATCGTTCCAAAAAATCCCACGTCCAACATAGGAGCGGAGTCAGTAGGGATCAATCAAACATTCAACCACATCTAAGGCCTTAAAAACGCTAAAAATATGGTCGCTGCCCATAAGTAACCAAAAAGGTGCCTGAGAAATATCCTATTATGAGTACCTTTTAGGAGGATTTGATATGGTTCGTTCCCAGAATACCGTTCCAAGAGGTAGCTAAATAAATATAAATAATATATCCATATATATTCAATTGTAGATAATTGTTAGCAATAGTTTAGACTGTTTACTTGTTAAAATAGGTGCTTGGAACTATTGTAAGTCATAACTAATCATATAATTGATAATGAACATGAGATTTACCATCTAAGTTTAACCAGCGAAGACTTACAGTAAGCAATAGTGTCATAAAGATATTTGAATTGTGTTTATCTCGCGTTAACGTAACATAAAACATGGGCTTATTTGAATTGCATTATTTTTAACTTTTGGCTTCACCCACTCATTTTTATATGGTCAACATAGCATATTTGTAACGAGCAGGCTAGATTTTATATCTCCTCCAACACCAAGGAACCGGTGGATACAACTGAAGATGAACAACCACAGAAGAAAACGAAAAGAGTGAAAAAATTGATGCGAAGAAGACTGCCGATAAAGAAAATTTCGGTAAGAAGGCCAGATATTCAGGCACGACATAATTCGCGAGCTCGGAAGAAGGAACTTCAGTCCGATCAATGCGATCTATACAAACGTCAGATTTGGATCAGACGATGCAGGAAACCGGCCGGAAGCAATACAAATGCAAGAATGCAGGAGGATCGGAATAGCGAGCAGAGAGCGTTAAAAACGATGAGGAAATTCAAGAACGAGAATGCGTAAGATTGGTGAACGTAATAACGAACAACACCAAGCGAAAAAAAAAGCGGGAAGCGGTAAAGACAAAAGTCAAAAAGGTGCAAGTGCGCAAAGAAAATTTTTCCACTGAAATATTTACTGTAATATTACTGAAAAAACGACCATATTTGAATAGCAAATATGGTTTGTGCGTTAGGAAAAATTTGTTTATCTGAAATAAAAAAAAACAATAGGAAATATACAATGTGTGATAAATGAAAGGTATAAGAGAAAGACTGGTCTTACTCCCAAAAGAAACTAGTCTTAGTCATAGGACGGTTCTTACCCATAAGACTGGTCTTACCCATAAGACTAGTCTTACCCAAATGACTAGTGTTACCCCTATAAAAGGGGAAATAAGTAAAAAAAGGGGTAAGAGTAAAGAATTAGTAAAAATTATTTAGAAAGGCAGCGGGGCGAGAGAAACCCATACGCAATGTTAGATACAAAAGAAGTAAACCGAGGGGAAAGAAAGAAGAAAATTAACATAAGAAAATGGCAACTCCATTAGAATTTGTACCTCCGTCAGTAAGACCAGTAAATAGAAGAGGGGCGATGGTAATGACTAGGGAAGGAAAATTGAAAGGACCTTTATTTTATCCTTAGTGGATAAAAGAAGGATGGAAGTTATGGCAAGACTTCCATGAACTACAAAATGAGGAAAGAAATAACCCGAAAGGCCATACACAGGGGAGTGGATATATTGGAAAATATAGCACCAATCAGCCAGAAGACGGCAAAACAATTCCGGAACAAAGGGAAAATAATTACGGATACAATAGTGCACAGGCAGTTTGAGAAAATGAATCGGTGGAAGGATAAGGAGACCGGTGAAGAGGTTAAGATAAGTAAAAACCAGATCAGTAATGATAGGAAGATAAAAGCACATCGATCAAAGGAGGCACTGAATCAGCTAAAAACGACAAAGATAGGAAAGGCACTTTTCTGGGAGAAGAGGGAAGAAAACTTCGAAAATTGGTACAGTAATACAAAGGAAGTACCAATCGGAATTACAACATCGGGAGGAATAGTTAAGCCAATTATGTTTCTCTCAGACGAAAAAACAATACAGGAAAACAGAGAGTTTGTAATGGAAATTTTAGAAAATTGGCTGCAGACAGGAGCGATCACGCTGATGAGAGAACACGAAAAGACGCAGCTACCGACACCGTTAGTGCTGGCAGCACTAGATTCGAAACCAAGAATCTGTTTTGACGGAGGAATGATAAAAGCCATGGAGGAGCAGTCAGCACCATGTAAGATGGAAGGATTACAACAAATATTAGAAGTAATAAGACAACATGATAAATTATGCAAGTTAGATAACAAAAGAGGGTTCCAACTGCTGAAGCTGAATGAGGAAAGTAGACGAATCACATCGTTTCAGTTCGAGGGTTTGCGGTTGAAATATTTCGGCATGCCGTTTGGCCTTTCAGCTGGTAAATTTAATTGTTGTAAATTACTTAAGAAAAAGGGAATAAGAGTATCTCTGTATTTAGATGATCGGCTGTTCATGGATACAGAGCACACGCTGGTAACCGAAGACACAGGGTGTGAATACGAAGAAAGAGAAAGAGTGCCGTTGAACTGTTACTCAGGAGTAATGCTCATAATATCAGCAGGCGGGTTTATCTCACTCGAAAAAACAGTAATGGACCCACATACCGAATTACAGTTTTGGGGGATGAAATTAAACACAAGACTGGGTACAATAGAGGTACCGGAAGCAAAGTGGGTAAAATTCATGAATCTATGCAAAGTAGTACAAGCGGAAAATAAATTCGCGTTGAAAAAACTGGAGAGGCTCAGTGGAATAGCAGTCAGCTTTCAGGTAGAACGCAGGAGAAATGGGCGTATAATGATAAGAAATTGTCGGAAGAACTTCAAAAATGGCAAGAACCGAACTATTTGGAGATTAAAAAGTCGTGGCTGCCAAAGGAGACAGTAAATTTCCAAAAAATGGTCTTATTTACAGATGCATCGCAATAAGCAGCAGGATACTGCTGGTTTACGAAGACAGAAAATCAGCAGGTGACAAGATACTTCAATGAAAAACAATGAAATTTTTTGCGGTAACCAAAGTGTGGTATATTCGTTCAAAAACCTGGGGAGTTCAAATCAACAGCTGAATGAAATAATGACGGAAATATTTGAACCTGCCCATGATGCAGACATTGAGTTCCAGATATACTGGATTGCCACATAATACCAGCTGGCGGATGCAGCATCACGAAGAATCGACTGGAACGAAGAGTTCATGCCGAATTTTTTTTTGACAGATGGCAAAAAGAGTTGGGAATAAAATTCACAATATATGTGATGGCAACAAAAGAAAATGCTAAGTGTAAAAAATTCATTACGTGGCAACAGACAACACAGGCTTGGGCAAGTGATTTCTTTGCTATCGAAGAAGAAAAGTTTCAAGGAGAAACACTGTATGCGTTTCCACCGAAGAACATACTACCAAAAGTGCTAGCACACGTTAGACAAAAACTATGGAGAACAAGAATAGTAGTAATAGGACACATGTTTGCTGAATGGCCGCTAGCGCTTACGGCTAACATGGAATGCAAAAAAGCGAGGACACACATTCTGAAAGGACAATGGCACAGTATGCCGGCATTAACAATGATACCGTCGGAAGAAAAACATCACATAGGAAGTAAGAATTTATGTGGTTCGTTCAAAACTAGGCCACAGGCAATGTTCTGGGTATGCTGGAACTGCTAAACATAAAAGGAAGAAAAAACAAGAAGTAAAAAAGGAGGATAAAGGGAAATGTACAGTAAAATTTATTTCAGATGGAAAAATGAATCGGGAAATGAGTTGATAAACGAAAGGTAGTCAGAAGAAACTATCCAAAATGAAGCAGCAGTGACCAATTATATATATACTGTGAATTCTTCAAAACGTGAAGAAGTATAATGAAACTCTGCTATAAGACTAAGCCAAGAGAAAAGGAAGAAAAGGTGTTAGAAAGCTTTGTCAAAAAAACTAGTCTTGGGGTTAAGACTGGTCTTACGAAATTCTCAGAAAAAGACGAATAGTGCTACAACGGACTAAGACTAGTGATGAGACTAGTTATACTCAGAAGACTGGTCTTAAAAATAAAGAGTGTGATTGGGGAGAAATAGTATTAACCCTAAGGAACTCAAACACACCTGAAAGCAGGCGTGGGACTGGTCTTACTGGTGAGACGGGTCTTACTGGTAGGACGAATCTTGCCGGTACGATTGGCCCTGCCGGTGTAGAGCGTAAGGTCTGGACAGAAAAATTATATTCTAATTAGTTCAGAATTGAAATCCAGGAGAAATAATGTCGGACGAAGATGATTTTCAACGCCTGGCGGCAGGTATAATGCATGAAAGATGAGATAGACACTTAGACCGAGCAAAAACGGGGCTCTCAAGGGAGGTCAATGTGACGTAAGATGTATTGAATAAAAGGCTGACAGTGAGTGATCAGCAAGAAGAAGGAGGGAGCAACATGAAAGAACTAATAGAAAATGGAAAAGAAAGAGCTCAGAAAGCTTGAAGCTATGGACATCCAGGATCTATATGATGCACAAACACTGGCAAGCAAGAAAACGTTGAGCATACTATCAAATTTAGAAAGATATCACGATAAGCTGATAAAGATGGAAAATCAAAACATTATCCGGTGGTTAAAAGAGGGACACAATATTTTCAGAAATGGATTTCAGCGCCAGCGTATGTGGATGAAGTTTTACCGATAAAGAAAACTGCAAAGAACTATATCTGGAACTCCGGAAAATGCTGATAGAGGACCAGGAATATGCGGACCATGACAAGTTAACGGCATTGTTAGGAGGATATGCAAAAAGTTCTCCTGATAATTACAATGTATATCATACGTTTGGTACAGCAACAATGGCGGACATGGCGAAACAAAAAAACATCAGTTAAATATACGCGAGCCTATATGGTAAACATGGCAAATCAGGTCCTAAAAAAGACACACATGCTAACCTCGGAGGTAACCGTAGAAAGCTAAAAACACATGGGACGAATGAAAGACTTGGCATATGCTACACTACGAAATAAGATGACGGATATACATAGACAAGAGGCGCATGGGGATGAAGCATTGCTAAAAGTGGGCGAGCTTCCTTACAAAAAGTTTCAGTTACTGCATAACAAAGCAGAAAAGCCACGATATGTGACAAAAACAGGAGCAAAAAAGGACTCATGCAGAAAGACGAGAGACGTTAATCCATATAAACGAAGAGAGTATTACAGAGGGCCATACAGAGGAAATAATAACCGAGGTGGATTTTATAGAGGAACCAATCGCGGAAGTTATAGAGATACACAGACAGAAAAATAGGCTCACAGCCAGGCTCATCAAAACAACTATAGAACGTCTATAACAAGGAAAAGAATGGGCAACAATCAAGAAGTAAGTCTGATACAACAAAAGCGCCAGACAAAGCTAAAATTTGGAGCATACCCAGTGAAGAAATTAAGCAAACGGTAGAGATACTTAATTTGAATAATTAAGGTTAAGTCGCAGACACTGAAAGAATGGAGACGATTTAAAAAAAACTTTTCAACAGAAAATAGCTCAAATGGGCCAAGACAGGCACATAAGCTTATACAATATATAAAGAAACAGAGTCGACACCCACATCCAATACAAATTTGCAGGCTAAAGAATTTTTTACTGCACTCTGTTAAGTTAGATTTTGAAAACAAAATAATGTTTGAAGCTAAGATTAGAACCTATCAACAAGAGGTGGCCTTGCATACAAAACCGAGAAAAACAGGCACCAGTGATAAGGTGGGAAAAGTTAAAGTACTTAGCAAAAAAATTATGGAATGACAGTTCGGGTTGGAGAAAAGATACACCTTTCAATAAGAAAGCGGCGAGTACGACAACAGAAGAGAGGCATTAATATTAGCGGCGGCAAAAGAGGAGTCGTGGGACTGTCCAGTGGTTGCGTTGGATAGAGGGTGGAACTACAGGTGTAGGCCATCAAACGGGTTTCTATTTTCGAAAACAGAAAACCCAACTAATGGTGATCAATTTCAACATCAAATTAAGCAAAAAGCAAAAACATTGGGTATGAGAAGTTCTCCAGGGAAACATACTGGTCGTAATACCTGTTGTGTCACTCTTCTAGCATTAGGAGTAAAACCATCGGCCGTAACGAGGCATTTGAGATGGGTTAGTAATAGTGAAATGTTGAATGCGTATGCAGGTTTACATCTCACACAATTAAAATCAGTACCAGCATTAATGTTGGCGCGGAATTTAAGAATTAACAGGTTTAAAATACAACATGAAATATTAGAGTAGGAGAAAAGGTCGATAAATATTATATTCAGAAATGACGGAAATACAGAAAGACTTGAAATACCGGTTTAGCAAGTATGTGGAAATCATCATGCTAACAGGAACAACGTGAATAAAGCCGATAGTAATATTCCTATTACAAATCGCAATGGAAGAAAAGGAAAACGGAAAATATAGCTATAAATTTACATTATATCTGGCTAAAACGTGCTTACTAGGATGTATCACGCTCGGAATGCTGGTACCAATGATGCTGGGTATTTTTACCGAATATCTTGCGAATGTGATCAAGTTAAAAAAAAATTATGCGCAGAAACCAAGAAATTAACAGCTTGATAATGTTTTATCCTGGGAAGAAAATCCACAACAGTGGACAATATTAGTAGATAAAAAGGAAGGAGAACCGTTTCGTTTCAATGAATGGGAAAAACAGGCGGTAGCCAAACTCTCTTGCAACAAGGGAAAAAGTGGGAAAAAGGTGACCAGGATGAAAGATGCATGGGCAATTTAATGGACATGATAACAATGGAATGAACAAACTGATTATTATAAAAAACTTCTTGAAAAACAACTTCTTGAAAAACAACTTTTTGAGAACTACAAATGAACATGAAACTTTCAGTAAAAAGCATTGATTCAAGATCAAAGTTGTCATTTTGCAAATGCAATTATGTAATTGAGAAAGAGGTATGGGAATCGGGTTTATTGTGGCAGGAAGTACAGAGAGTCTGAGTCAGTGTTAATTTAGCTAAGCAAGATACGGAGGAATCGTGACTAAGCTAAAGTAAAAACCGACTTAAAACAAGGCCTAAAAAGGGGTCTAAAAATGGGATATCAATAAACGGCCTAGTATAAGTCGAAAAAGGCATATGTTAGAGTGCGTTACTCACGGTTATATAAGGAATAGAGATTAGCAATTCGGGTGAATAATATTCGGTGACTTATAATTTTAGTGTATAACCAATCAGAGATCAGATAAAATTTTTTTAATTAAAAGAGAAAAACGAACCCCCAAGGATGGGGAGAGAACTTATATATTACACCAAGAGGTTAGAAGAATCTCAGGTGGATTATGGGAAAAAGAGGGGAAGTTAATCGCGTTTTGGATCAAAAAGGGGTAATTTTCGCTCTCGCCTGCCGACCCATTATCAATAACCTAGAGTACTACGCGAAAAAGGCATATGTTAGAGTGCGTTACTTACGGTTATAGAAGATACTAGGATTATTTATTGCGGGCATAAAATTGACATGTCCTTTTTATTAAATATTTTAATAAATATATATATATATATGGTATGAAATATAGGTAGTTGTTAATACTATATTGAATTTACGTAAACAGACGTCGCTGGATGAATGACTAATGTTTTAATCAATAAGTGGTTCAAAAATAACCGATTCAGATAAAGAGGATGTAATAAATTCGACACCAGAAAAAAGCGGAATTCGGCAGCGGGTGTCGAATTAAAAACTGGAGTATGAATTCGGCGTTGGAGTGTCGAATTAAAAAACTGGAGTATGAATTTGGCATTGGAGTGTCGAACTAATACCCAGAGCATGAATTCGCTTTATATCTTCCAGGCAACTAGTTTATCCTAAACGAAGCACATAACTAAAAACTATGTAGGCGGTAATTGCGTAGGCGGTATTTATACAATTTTGATTACTTTGCTATTAAATAAATAATAAATATATAAGATACTATTCTGCCTGCGCAGTTGTAGGTGCGTAGGCGGTAATTGAGTGGGTTGTAACTGCGTAGGCGGTAATTGCAGACGTTGTAATTGCGTAGGAAGTGCAAAATAATAGTGAAAACTACTTTTTTGGCTATAATGCAACGGAGTTGAGTATGTGGTAGTTGCGTATGTGGTAATAGAGTAGGTTGTTACTGCGTAGGTGGTATTTATGATTTTTTTATTTGTTTGATATTAAATAATAATTAAATAAATAAAATACTATTCTGCTTGCGTCGGCGGTAATTGCGTAGGCCTTAATTAATTACCAAATAATTTATTTACGTACATACAGTCGGCTTTCAGTTTGTGTACTTGTAGTGAAGCTAGCGAATTAAGTAAAAATAGCAGTTCTCAATTTTACAGGTTATCGACATCGATTCAATGGATCGAGGGATGATTTTGATGGCGATGTCGAAGTACAGGTTTTTGTAATCTCAGTTTGCGCCAATCTCCATTTAGTCGAACTCATTTTTCGTACATATTCTTCTTTTTGAATTTGTGTACGTGTTTACTTACTAAAAGCAAGTTTATAAAACCGTTTACGCAGCTTCTATTAAATCTCGGATCTTTTTGGGTACCTATGACCAGGGACCCTGTTTTTAGCGTTTTAAGGCCTTAGACGTGGTTGAATGTTTGATTGACCCCCACCGAACCCAGCCTAAATTGGACGTGGGATTTTTTTGAACTATTTTTGACCGGAAGTACCACCGGAGGTGACAGTTGGAAACCGGAAGTTGGTTATTTTGAAACGCTAATCACGCCAAATTGTTGCCCGAGACGCCCTCTAGTGGAAACCGGTCCTCAAAAAATTGAAGTACCTACAGATACTTAGAAAATTACACTTTAAAAAAATCAGCTTTTTACCTCTTAACCAGTGGAGACCCAGAGCGAAATTTCCTGTGGAGACCCTTTAGGGACAAAAAGTCCTCCGCTCTTCTTTTCCATT
>SCLF01127624.1:0-10646 GCA_004367975.1 Mesochordaeus erythrocephalus
TAGCTGAACTTTTGGTAACCTAATGGTTTGAATATGACGTCTCTAAATTCCTAAATTTAGGCTTACAAAAGTGGTCAATATCTCAATAATACAATATGTCCGCGCAAGTTCCTTTTGGGATATGTTACTTAGCTGACTCTTCAAACTTTACCAATCTTAGCGGCACCGGAATCCGAAAATGGATCATAACGGGTATACAGATCCGTACAATTTACGAATTAATTAGCTGATCATTAATTCAAGGTATTTCAATTTCAGTTTAACTCAAAAGTGATAAAAATCACGCATCGAGTACAATGAGGCGGGGAAATGTCACTCGTAGGTTAAATTTGTTAGCGTCCGGGAAGATCCAGCAACATCTAAGTCCCAATATTGACGACCGTTGTCTAGCCAAGACCTAATTAATGTTGGTTTATAAATATTTAGTCGAGAAAGGATCGCGATTAGATACAAAAATGGAATATAAATCTATGAAAAAGCTACGAATGAAGATGGTTGGTTTCGATATGATTTCATTAATTACGCTGAATTATGTACACTTATGCTTGTTGATTAATACATTATTAATAGACATTTTGATAAAGGTGACTTTGGGTGTCTTTTCTCCAAGGCTGAGAAAAGGCATTGTGGTCTAATCGAGACTTCCAAGTGCCAATTTCCCCACACCACTGTATTACGTTGACTAAATGCTCTGGTTGGTCACGGTTTAAGAGTATGTTTCTAAATTAGGAAGGAATTATGTTCATTTGATCGTTTGATCGAATCATATTTTATTTTGAGCTCTTTTACTTCTTTGGAGTCGCCACCACGGCAGGAACAGGCACAAATGGTGGCGAGTGCAACGACCACTGCAATGAAAGCAATTGAAATCATAAGTATTAGCGGAAGCCCTAATTGGGAACTAAGATTTTTCAATGAGTCTTTGCACATGGGTTGCATCCTGTAGATAGCTACGGTAGGACTAACGAGCATGCAGAAGATACTAAAGAATCTGTTTCGAACTTGGTGCCTAGTTGGGCGGTTTCGGTTACTTCGTAGCCTTTCGAATTCTTCCTTCTGTTAAAGTATACGAGTATAGCACCGCCAATGATAGCAACGACAAAGCAAATGATCCATATATATGCGCCACCGGCCTTGGAAGCTTTCTCCTCGTCTAACTTGGGAGGAGGTGCTTCTGTTGGACAATCATCAATACTGGACTCATCGCAATCAACGGGGTCTTGGTTCACTTAGCATGGGATGACTTGTAATTTACAACAAATCGTCAATTTCCTAGTGCGATGCATTGGACTCGCCTACCAGTTTATAAACTATCCATATAGCCATAAATCGTGTTATCGGATTGGACTACCACTTTATTTGCGACCAGTTTTAGTAGGCTAGAAAGCTGAGGTGTCCATTTTGGACCCCTGAGAAGTTAATGAAAGTTTAACGTATATCCAAGAATGCAGGTGAAACGTAGTAAATAACGGTCCCTAAGTTAAAACGGTGACTCTCAAGGGTTAACCAAAGTCAATTTAAACCAAATTAAAGTAACCATAAAGTAATTCTAACCTTAACTGTTGATACCATTTCTCTTTTTCCCGTAGATACCACACCTGCTCATTGTTTCCAGCTCTCTCGAAAACTAATCAATATTTTTCAATGAAATTTTCAGCGTCAGGTAGCTAATGGTTCATGCTTCTAACTGATAGATTTAGCTTGGCGAGCAGTCCTCCTGAATTCGCGCACTAAGGAAGTACGTAATTGCAATAATTTATAATTTCATTGATAGGACCAATTGTAAATGACATTTTCTCAGCCGCAAATGAATTTTCCGACTTAAAAAAACAGTGCACCATTAAATTCTAGCTGTCTACCCAATAAAACAAAAAATAAGTTATAATACGCCGAAAAGTCTATTTATTTTTCTCCCTATTGTGATGGCTTACTTCGGGGCTAATGCAATTTTCTCTTTCGCTCTATTTTCACATCCTTTCAACGTATAATACTTTCTCATAGAACTGGACGACTATTTAAAATTAAAATTAATATTATTAAATATTAAAAGAGTTAATCCTTAATCTTGCCAAATTGCAAAACAATACTTTGTGAACTTTGCGAGACATAGTTCAACGGAAACGCTTTTATTAAATCTCTGAGTGGAGAAACGTATGTGTGATGATCCATTAATTAAGGGAGACCACCATACTTAACCATTATAAAAATATATATTAATATAATATTGATGAATATATAAATGTATAGTACTATTAGTATAACCAGATGGAAATTCTCAAAAAGCGGGACATTTTTTTAAAGTTAGCGAGTAATCTTTATGTTGTTAATATATGTTTTTATAATGGTTAAGTATAGTGGTCTCCTTAATTAATGCATTATCACAAATACGGTTTTCTACTCATATATTAAATAAAAGCGGTCTTTTATTTGACCAACATTTCGTAAAGTACAGAAAATATTGCTTTTAAATTTGGAACCATTAAGGATTAACTCTTTACATGTCTAATAATATAAATTTTAATTTCAAATAGTCACCCAGTTCACTGATAAAGCGTTATAAGTAGTAATAATGGGAAATAGAGCGAAAGAGAAACTTTCATTAGTCCCTAAAGTGCCATTTCTAGATATACCATCTCCAAAATTTCAAATATATTTGAAAATATTCATGTGTAATCGGTAGAGATGACAAAACGTGGCATGAATAAAAAAATAGAGCGAGAGAAAAAACTTCATTATCCAATAAAGTGCAGTTGCTAGTTGATAATCCGCAAGATTAATGCACGCATGGAAAGTATAAAGCCTTAGCTTCATAATGATTACCATTGTATTATAAAATATTCACCTGTTTTCACGATAAGTTACAAACCGTGGAAAAATTAGAAAGAAAGGTAGTGAAAAAAATATAATTTTTGGCGTATTATATTAACCAAAATAATTGCAACATAATTTTTACGGCTGAGAAAATGGCATTTAAAGGTGAAAGACTTTGTACAACGCTCCAATTGGCCGCTACTGTTCCCAAACCAATATAGATATTTTCAACACAAACATACCATTAGGCGGGAAATGGATAAATCTTTAATCATGCTGAATTTTAAAAAAAGATACAATGAATGGCTTTCGAGAAAACTGAGAAAGATAGACCCCTCCCTCAAAAGAGCGCAATATTAATAAATATTAGGAAACAGCACAACATTAGAATATTAGGTATAATAGGTAATACGTAAAATATCAGGGTTAGCGTAGGGATGCCCTCTAATTTAACAACCCGTACATTTTTACGTTAGAGGTACAAACAATAATTGTACATATTGGTGTACGAGAGCTAAGTCGAGAGTCAAAATGGTCGGGGACATCAAATGCTGTTATAAGACTCAAACTGGTCCCGAACAAAGTGGTAGTCGAATCCGAAAAATGATTTCTTGTTTCCTGATTTTCGGTTTCCTAAAATGGTAGGCGAGTCTAATGCCTCCCAGCCTAGTGTCCATTCCAATCAATCAGCCTGAAAACAAGTCTTGCCTAATGCTGTTTTTTGTAATGTCGGTTGGGATAAAAAAATACCAAACTCGTATTGAAAATCGACGCTACAATCGGTGTATTTAAACACAGGTGACCGTTAGTCAGGCCGTAACTTCTGTTAGTGGTGCTATACCGAACTTGCATCCCAGGACCCAACACCTAAAAATCGTTCCGTTTTTTTCTAACGGAGATTCAAAACGGAAGTAGCACCGGAAGTGGAAGCTAAAAACCTGATTTTTTTTTCCAAGGGTAATTACGCGCAACATATCCTTGTGCAACCCATTTCCTGTACAATTAGCATTCGAATACGTTGCTGACTTCATTTCCAATCCGTCCTTCATTACAAAAATGCAGGTTGCGTTACTAAAACATAGCATTATAATGGAAACTTTTGGAAAATTATGACTTACTATGGTAAGAACGTGGCTGGACAGAGAACGATATCTGGATCTTTTCTTTCACGGACGTCCGAACACTTTGAAGTAACATCAGATTCACTTGGAAATACGTCAGATTCGCAAACGACTTTCTCGCCAGAAATTTTTATATTGATTTGAGAAGTGTACTGGCGATATGTGAATGTGCTGATACCAGATGGGATCGTTACTTGTTCCGGATCTGAAGTTCCCTTCCTCGAGTCCAAACTATAAAATATAGTGTAAAAATATTGAGCTTTTGGGATGCGGGACACGTATCGAAAGTTGTTTCTGCATCGAAAGTCGAATTGTTAATTATTTTATTCTAAATAATGTAGTATAATGTATTAATTCATCCGAAACAATGCAGCATAATGCAATCTAATTCGAGCACAGACCAATGTTTTCCCAGATGATAAAGAACGCAAAAAATTGGAAAGTGTTAACAACGAGTATCATTGAATATATGGTCAATGACCAGAAGTGTCCACTACAGAATGAAAAAAGAATGCGATAAAATACTTGAAAGTCGAGGAAACAGAAAATGTAATCTAACGTATACTCAATCTGACCGAGGGACTAGTGAACTTGGTCAGTTCGAAGATAATCTGGAAGCGTGATAAAGCTGTCAAATTTAGAACTTCATTATTGAAGGATTTGGCAAAACTGAAGCGAGCAAAATAACCATTTTCTACTATGGATACCCATAAACATACGAATTTCCATACCGATATTTCAAGCGGTTTTTCAGAGACCGAAACCTCGAATTTTCCGTCACAAAATCAAACCAAAATCCAATTTCTGACGAAGTTTTAAATGATTATAGAACTGGTTTAAACAATAAAATGGTTACTTTTTGAGCCGACAAAATCATCAACGTCGATGAAACTTGCGTTTTTGGCAGCACCACTTAGGCAGAATAGTTAACGGGCACTCCAGGCGGATTTATTGTTGTTTTTTGGTAAAACAAATTAATTATAATGTATATTAATTTTAATTGTGGAAAATAAATTAAAAACAAACCTAGTGGTGACCAGAAATTCTACGTGGCAATATATTTCCACTCTTGAAGTTCAGCTGTTAAATTTTATTCGTATTAAGATTCCTTCACGCCTCACAAAGTAGTCAACGATAAAAGGCACTTTACCTTCGTCCCATACGTAAAAGCTACCACTGACATCAATAAACCAATATTCAGATTCGAGCCATGTTTTATATCAAAACTGAAAGGCTGTTCGTTGGTAAACCGTTCACGAAAATCCGAACATAATATATTCAAGCACAAAGGTGAATCGAAATGATTGAAAGAAGACAATTTAATAATCTCGTGATTTATCAAAATGAATCATCATGGATCCGTTGGTGCATATGGCTGTGGGAAATGAAAATAATTGTTTTCCCAAGCAAATCCACTAGTTACTTGCGGGCTTTGGATTTATTAATCTTTGCCAGTTTAAAAAATCAATACAGAAGCTGGATTTCAAAAGAAAAGCTCGTGTATCCGGTTGTTATAGAGTAACACGCAGTTCAAAACTTTACCGAGTTTCACAATAGTTTAACCCCTATACAAATCAATAATGGGTTCAAGAGGATGGGAATTCAAAAATATAAATGTCTTGTTCAAGAAAATCATGATATATCTGCAGAAAAAATTGCATATGAATTAAATGACAGACTAGAACTGTTGGCTTTTTATATCGGATAAATTAATTAACATTTTGCTTTTAAGACATTTGTCGTAAATTCCATGATCTCCAGTATCTGATTATTTAATGATCTGATTACTTCGTAAAATGTCTTCTACTAGGTTAGCTGGGTAATTACAGACAATCATTTCATGTTGTGCAAGTTAATTATGTTGCCCACAAATTCGACGCTGCTAGAAGGCCAATCGCCAAAGTAAACAGACATGTGGAAAGAATGAATTGATACTGAATTAATACTGAAATACAGAAGGCATATAATTTGTTTCGAAGTGGTACAGAAATATAGAAAAATAGAATTTGTGGCATATTAAGCTGCTTAAAGTTGCTAAAAGTTATTATTTTTCATGAATTCGCTACAGAACACAAATTGTAAGGTACTAAATTAAGAAAATCCATTTACGGCAGAGAAATCCATTTACGGCAGAGAAAAGCCGGGGTTCCATTTGGAAAATACTGTGTTAAAACCAAAATAGTGAATATCATTAATAATTCAAAAATTCAAAACGATACAATATATGATGTTTGAGGAAACTGGGAAAAGATGAACCATGACACAAAGGACAATCTGATGGTGCCGAATTCGCATGCGGACACAATGGATTCAAAAAAATTTAAAATTGCACATTTTGAAACAACTAAAAATTTTGTATATTGCAAAACTGAATTTTGCAAATTGTAAATTAACAAAAAAACTGTATCCATGATAGATATTTTGGCAAGAATGAGAAGGTCCAAACGAAGATGTTAGAAGTAAGTGACGTAGTTGTATCAGCTTGGAGTCCTAGACAAAATCACTGAAACATCCCCGCGAATAAAAAAGGGAATTAAAACAAGTAAAATAAATTAAAGGTGAAGACAACGGCAATCCACGGCACAGTAGGGGTTATTATCGTAGATTTAAGAAAATTGTTAACCCGAAAAGGTGGATAACGAGAACGTTCGAGAAACCTCAGGAAGTTCATACGATTTCTACCAGTAGCTTAAAGAGATGTGAAAATAAATCGGTAGAATACAGATAAGCTTCTCAAACACCACAACTATGGAAGGAATGGAAAAGGCGCTAGTAGAGGCACAAGAAGAAGTTGCATTTGCTCCGAAAATATAAAGGTAAGTTTAACAGGAAGAGAACAATCTCTGCAAAGCCGAGTGGAGGAAGCTCAGTTAAACATTTGGTTGACATATTTAACTGAGGACTTGATTCACAGCATGGGACTGGAGGAATTCAACAGACGAATAAACGTAAAATAAATGAAAACGACGCTACGGGATATATTCGAGACAGATCAGCCGCATGAGACGAGAAATCGAGAGAAGACAAAGCTGAAGAATGCCACACGAAAATCAGATGCAACGAGTCATACAGAAAGTTCCTAAGGCCACTGATACAAATTGTAGAAAAGGTAACGGATCATCAGGACGAGATAAATGGTATACTGAGAAAGAGATGGAAAGGTGCACTGAGTCCAGAAGACTTCAGCAGTGTAAATACAGCCAAAACATCTGGACAACAGGGAGTTAGTAGGTATGCTAGGGAATTAAAATAAAGGGGGACGGGAAGAAAGACTATAACAGATGAAGAAATCAGTCAAAAGGCAGAAAAGCCACATGAATCGGCCATGGACAAGCTAACGGTAAAGCTAATGGACAAGCTGATGGACACGCTTCATTTTTGGAATCGGAAAACGTATAGAAAGAATAAAACAAAGAACAATCCAAGGAGCAAAGGGGCTTGAATCGCAGAATGGGGGAAAACATGACGATGTTGAGGGTAGATGTGCAGGAATTGACGGTTTAGTATCGGAACTGAACGCCATACAATAGCCGGCAAATTGATCGAAGGAGACGAAAAAGCACATGGAGAACGGAGAAAGTCATATGGGGAGATTCTGGAGGATACAAGAAGAAGAAAGACGACTAGGGGACTCTGGAGCGCACTATGAACCCAGTTGATGGCTAAACACGAGACAAGGAGAGGAGATAGGGTGATGCAGAAAGTGCGGGCCGAAGGGGCACAAACAAAGCGAATCATATGGAACGGGAAGAAAATGCTATATCTGCCGAAGACCTGGACACACGGTTAATGCACAAGATATTCAACCATCAAGAAACTAATGTTAGGTCTGACAAAAGACCGAGTCAACCCTTTGGTACCTAGTATTTCTGCTACACACAATTTTAAATTAAATAAAAACAGAGTTACTCAGTAAAGAGCTTTTGGGGAAACTAGAAAAAATGGAAATAAAAATGACCCCCGTAATGACCGCGTAATGTACTTAGCATTTGAGGGTGGCACAACAGAGGAGCATACACTATTCCTAATGAATAAGAACAGTGTACCAATATTAGTAACAGATGTAATATCCAGAAGGTGGAAACTAGCATTGAAAGAGGAAAAATATTTTATGTAGGTTAAAGATCCAAAAAAACCTGTTCACGCCAAAATCCGAAATTTTAGTAAAGTGCACCATAAATAAACCACCCACCCCGGAGTGGTTTGTGGTCGAAGACAAGTGCCGATAGAAGCAGTGAGAGTCATTTCCGACTCGTATGTGCAACGTACCTGTCAAAAATTACGTTTAGAAGATGAATATCGCACAAATATACTATATATAGCGATGGGAAGCGACTAGTGGGAAGCGACTAGTGGGAAGCGACTAGTGGGAAGCGACTAGTGGGAAGCGACGTGCAAATAAGTGAAGAAGAAAAGGCGGGATTTTTTTGTTGACATATTAGGGGAAAACGTGGATTCAGAAATAGGTGACTGCAGATTCGGTGTCCGATTTCACGTCGAATGAACCAAAATTCGAATGAATCTAACAACTATAATCGATACTGGGAAAACAAACTCTTCGAAGAGGATGAGTTATTTGACGACGGCAACGCCCCCAGAATTGGGAAGCCCCGATTTTCAAGTCGAAAGAACTCCGAGTCAATACCCGAGAAAAGGGAAAACTACAGACAATGAACTAAGAAGAACAACAGAAGGTTTGGAGAGCCAAATTATAATCATTAATGAGGAGCAAATTGAAATAAGCGAGTGGGAGTAGAGTATATGGGGCGATGAAGAAGAAATGGAGAGACGGGTCACGCAAGAAACATAGCAAATACGAAGCCAGAAAAATCAAGACCAATGGAAAACGAGAAAAATGGACATCTCGACAACAACAACCTCAACAAAAATAGATTAGGAATTAATTTAACAATGGAAAGTAGGGAATAAATGTCATGGTAAACAGAGGACAAAAGCACAAAAAAAGACACGGATAACGAACAAAACAAGAGGAGAAAGCGGAGAGAGAGGGCGGAATCATGACATCAACAATGATAGGAGAAGGAGAAGAAAGAACGGAAAGTATAACAAGGAAATAAAATATACCGGAAAGAGACAAAAAGGTGGAAAGAGAACTAAGGAAGCTCAGAAGAACGGGCCATCGAGTATACGGCGAAACTAATGAAGGATCAAAACGTGGAAAAGTTACAGCTTCAGAGAGTGGAGTGGCTAGAAGATTAAAAAGCATAAATTGGTTACAATTCTCTGCAGATGCAAGTCATCTATTAACTCCATATTCTGAGGCGATCGGGGGATTCCCCGAATGAAAATAAGATAAAGGGGAAGCTCGAGGTGTACTATGCAGAAGGTAGTCTTGTTTCCTGAGGCAATCGTGAGATAATATGGCGAGAGCCGCTGGTGACTCCAATTAGAAGACAAGATTGGAATATTAGCTATCGAACGCTAAACAAAATCATTTTCATTAACAAAATAATTTTCATTAACAAAATCGTATCATTAAAAAATATAAAGGCGTTCTGGAGACAAATGCTAATATGGTGTACCACCCAATATGAAGGGTACAGTTTTTTTTTCATAAATCCAATTACGACTGAGAAAGCAGCATTAAAATTGCACTCACTTTGAAAACGCTCAGCTTCGACACTACTGTACTAAATCCAAAAGAGATATTTAAAATGATAAATGCCGATAAATTGGCAATGACCTTTAGTCGTGCAAAATTCCAAAAGTATACAATCTATGGTTTCCTACAAAAATGCGGGTGAAACTCGATCGCCAAATGAGGCATTCATTTATTTTGTACATTAGTCTTCAAGGAGCATGCATTAGTGGACAATGTAATACACATGGGTATATCGATAATTATAACTAACCGAGTGATCTCTCTAAGCTGCAATTTTGTCTGTACTTTGATCATGCATTTCTGGATCATAGGAAAAATAATTTATCCCGATAGAACGCTTTCTACGGACGAAATAAAACTTTTTATAAGGGGAAAGACATCGAGCAGATCCTGTTCGTTCAGTCGCGGTCTTAAAGTTGGTAAACGTTATTTTTCTGCGTCGGTACAGAACTAGAACGCCAGGGCACAATTTTTTTTAATCAATAAAAACTAATAACGACCGTTTGGACGCTACTGTACTAAAATAAAAAAGATATATTATCAAGATAGAAATTGGCAATGAGTTAATCGTTAATCGTTAAAAATTCCAAAAAATGGAATTTATGGTTTTCAAAAAATATGGGAGCGAAAAACGCGAAATGGAATCTACTAGTTAATATGAGAAAGGGTTAGTATGCTAGCTTACCATTCGGCAGTAGCGCCTTCCAAATCCTGTGATAATTTCAGTATTAATGGAAGATGAGCAGTTTCTTCTGGACCTTCTTCAGGATATAATAAGACGCTACCATCGGCTTTTGTAACTTTCCATCGTAGGAGTGTAGCTGGAAATGTAAGAGCACTTTCTGCGTGACTGCACATCCCAATTTGCTGACTTTTGGCTTATGTTAAGTTATTCATCTATGTTTTCTATGCGCACGTTTCATTCACCCGAACGCTGCATAAATTATTTGACCCCCCATGCTACAATGTGGGCGTTTAAGGGGATGCGTCCATCGAGACGACGATAATTTTGAATTTCATTGCTATTAGTTTGCTTCTAACTCTAAACCAATAATTATTTTCAAATGAAATTAACAGTATTATTTAGCTGA
>SCLF01127735.1:0-10645 GCA_004367975.1 Mesochordaeus erythrocephalus
TTTCGATTTGTTATGATTTAGAAAAGATGCCAAGGTGCCAAAGTATGTTCGCTAAAAATTCGACTGCAAGAAAAAACTCTATCAGACTTACTAAGGCTCGTTAACCGATCACTTCCCACTTGAAGGGTTAGAGGGGGCATTTTGACATGGTGTACAAACCAATGAGTTAAATCCACCGATATGTTATCACCTAAACAGAGATTAGTGGGACCTAAATTTCAAATTATCTGAGGAAACCGCGGGCTCGAACCGAGACATATTACTGTCACATACTAGGAGGTTTCACGGTTTCCTGGTCTTGCTTGCTCTATGACCATTTGATATATCTTAAACGAGTCATAGTTTGATCCTTCCTGTGTAATCCTTTGTACCAGCCTTGGACGAAGTTGACGGAAAAGTAATACTTGGAACAGTAACAAAAGTGATATTCAAGTCTATCGATACACTAACTTCTGGATTTCATGTTCGAAAATGTACTGCTTACGATAACCAACATTGGAAATCACTTACTATTATTGATAACGGATGCGTCGTTGATAAAAGCAGCGGGATCCTGGCCAGAATTGCAACAACGCTGAATGAAAACACTTTCACGTTCAATCAATTTGCTTTTAGCACCGTGAGGAGAGGAAGCCGGAGTAAAACAAGGAAAATTGGATTTTAAAGAATTTGTAAATTGTAAAAATATACAGTAACGTGTAAATTACATTTGTGCATTGTACACTAACGTGTAGATTATATTTCTAAAATTATTATCAATACTCTTAGGGTAGGGATAATCTAAGATACCTCATCCGTACCATAAAAATCCAGAAAATCAAAATAAAAGGATTTTTCTGAACAAACCTTAAATGAACATTAGGTACAGATGCTCTAAGTGTCTGTAACGAGATCAGACCCACACAACCTCCATAAATAAAACAGTGGATAATTAAAGCAAGACTCATGTAGAACAATAGCAATAGGCGGGGGCCAAATTGGAGCCCGGGACCAGTTAAATCACTTGGAGAAATATGAGCGTGTTAGGGTTTGATCACCTGTGCTGGATTGGTGGAAAGGGAAGTGGGGCAGGTCTAGGGGGAGGGGGTTATAATAAAAATAACAATTGGAAAAACGACTCCGCGATGACGTAATCGTCAAAAATTGAAAAAATATATGTGGCACTCCATGAAACCAGGATTGGTAAGAAAAAACATTCAATTTTTCCGAAAAAAACAAACATAAATTTTGAATGTTTTGTAAGAAACTCGGTTGACACAGTAAATAAAAAAAACGATCACCACAAACCCGAGAGTATAAGTAGCAAGGCAAGAGCGTTGTGGAACACAAAAAGTAAGCTGAAGGAATTCGAAGACGCAAGGAAGACGACAAAAAAGTGTAAGTGTGGGTTAAAGTGTATCAATTGGTGTAGGACAACAAGTGGTGTCTTGACAAGAAGTTAACGATCATAAAAGGGCAAATAAAGGACACGAGAGACAATTTAAACAAAGCAATCACCTTAAGTGGGAAAGTGACGTCAGCTCGGCGGGGAGTAGTTAACCCGTGAAAGGGGTAATTACGGAGCAGATTAAAGACGAACAGGTCCGAAACCGCCTCAGGAGCGAGCTACTCATGAGCGAGCTACTATTATAAGGGGCGAGGCCAGATTGGACTTCCGGAGGATACGAACTTGGAAACAATGGAAAAGGCACTATGCGAAGCGGATGAAGCAGTGAAAACTTCACGGAGAATTGCCTGCTTAGTGAGAAATGGAGAAGCAGCATGACGCCTGAGGAGTACAGGTCGGCAAATAATTGGAAGCCGCCGGCTGAAGCCAATACATTGGAAAATTTGTTGGATACACCGGCTTTGGGAAATCAAAAATGGCAACATTCGATGACACGAGAGTGATGTTAATTAAAAAAAACACAATCATAAGACCGGAAACCGGAAGAAGGGCCTGGAGACATTATGGAAAAATGTTGGATGCCCAATCAAGAATGATGGAAGCACAGGGGGAACTTGCAGTTTCAGTTAAAGACTGGAAAAAGGAATCTGCCGCCCAATTGAAGAGACAAAACGATATTAAGCCGGAAAACTGACGAAAAAATGAATAAACTTCAAGAAGAATTGAAGGAAGTGGCAGCGCAATTAAAACATTTCACTGTCATCACAAGACCACATATTGAGACCGGTAGCTATACTCGAACGGGAGAATGGCGGAGGAGACCCACCGGGCCGTAGGGATGGAACGTGAGACCAAGAGCGCCAACCAATTCCAGAATGCAGCCAACTTTTCAGGAAAACGTGTCCCGGTGTCACAAGTGTGGAGTAAGGGGCACAAGAAAATGGAATGCAGAGGCACGGGTCGATCGTGCCACATTTCACCCGAACCAGATGGTAAAAACTAATACAAAGGTCGTCGATAGCCCGCGGCCATCCTTCCAAAACCGCAATTTTTGTCAAACAAAATGAAATAAAATTAGATGATAATAAAAAAAAAACTTTGAAAAACAATTGTTTTAATATTGACAAAAAAGGTTGACAAAGTGTTCGTGAAAGTGTGGTTAAGAGGCAAACGCTATTCTATGCTCGTGAATAGCGGGAGCGAAATAACCATACTCCCACGGACACTAGTGAGCGAAGAAGTGTTAGGAAACATGAAGCTGAGTGGCGTAAGAGTGACCACGTAAACTAACGGCACGGTAACCCTTTTGGACAGCATAAGCGAGGACCTAATATACGAGGGCGGCATTTTGGCGAAGAAAAAGGCCCATATAATGAGCCAGAATTGTGTGCCGATTTCAGGCACTGATATACTTTTTGAAAAAGGAAAGCTTATTTTGGATCACGTAGAGGAATGGTGTAACATAGGAGATCTGAGAACCCCATTATACACAGGTTCTGAGGAGGCGGCAAAACTGTTGTACAACATAAAAGTACCAAAAGTCAATTCCGGCAGGTGGTGTTCAGTGCGGATCGAATTATTGTCCCGCAGAGATCGGAAGTTATTTTAAATGGTAAAATTAGCAAGCCGCAAATAACAGAATGCTTCTTGGTAGAGAGTAGTTGTCAGATTAATGAGCTTAGCCTGGCAAAAGCCCTCTACCACCAATCTCAATGGGAGTGTTTTCCGATGTAACCCAAAGTGAAGTTGAAATCGCGAAAATGCGCTCATTGACTAAAACAACGACAATAAAGAGCCGAGATGAACACCAGGGTGAAGAGGAGAAAAAACTGGTAAAGAAAAAGGCACCAGAAGACAGCGCGAAGACTTCTGAAGAAAATTAAACTTCCAAAAAAGAAGACGGGATGGGAGGAAAACA
Source organism: Mesochordaeus erythrocephalus (assembly GCA_004367975.1). Taxonomy (NCBI): domain Eukaryota; kingdom Metazoa; phylum Chordata; class Appendicularia; order Copelata; family Oikopleuridae; genus Mesochordaeus; species Mesochordaeus erythrocephalus. The sequence goes on from SCLF01127735.1 coordinate 3,306, forward strand.
CGCAAGTACTCGTCTAACGTCATTTAGAATACATATAGGGGGGAGGAGGACATAGCATGGGTACGGAATGAGTTATACGGAAATTCGGAACATTATTCTAATACGTCTGAAGAGGTAACTGAAGACCAAGACGACGTCCCTAGAAGGGCACCGGAAGCCCTAAGTTCCCACTATCCTAGGTTAGAAACTGAAAGAGAAAGAGAGAGTAGAGAGAGAGAGACTGAAGAAGTGTTTTTTCAGAAAAATAATAATGGCCAGATATTGGTCCATGACGTCATAGGTGACGTCATTGGTATTGAGGGAGAGAATCGGAACCAGAAGGAATTTCCCCTTCACTGAACAATCCCGGGACTGACCTGGATGACGCCATGGCCGCGGGGGCCGCGGGCCCACGAGTGCTAAATTCGGAGTCAGCTCGTAAAGCAAATCAAATGAGCTGCGTCACAAAACCATCAGAGTAATCTGAAGAATTGGGCTCTGAGGCCGCCAAGTGGCAGGAGGGTCAAAAAAGGACCAAAATATCGCGCATTGGGTCGAAATCTCGAATTCATCCGATAGGAATGAAAATTGGTGGGGAGATAGAACCCGTGGAGCTGGGTCCAAAAAACGTGGAATGGGAAGGTAGGAAAAGTAGGAGGCAGTGCCAATACGCCATTTCTTCGTTCTGTATGTTGATCGGCCAACGGTCCATTTTGACGTAGTTGTGTACCAACTTTAACGCGAGGTCGTCCTTTTGCCTGTGCCCTGCGTTAATTGTCGTTATCTTACGTTGGTTCACTACACATGCACGAGACAAGCAGTCGCTGACCAGCATTTCTGAAGACTTTTAGGCTTGAATGTCGTATTCAAACTCTACTACTTCGGCAAGGATTCTCTTCAGTAGATTTGCGTCCACTAGTCCTTTGATATCGGTCCACCACGTGAATTGCCGCCCGAGCAGGTATATTCGGAATTTGACTAGGCTGTCGTTCTCCCTGATGTAGAGCTTCTTTACCCGGTTCTCTGTGAAATTCTTCGAAAAGAATTCTCCTGGTCTCAGGCAGCTCGGTCCATGCTCATGCGCCATCATGGCGCCATCGCTATCCTTTTCCACGACACAAATAAATATACACCCCGCCATTGCCGTGTCACTCGCGTCCGTTTCCAGTATGAATTCGTCTTTATTCACGTCTGGCATTGCGAGTCATAGCGTTGCGCATACTACATGTTCCTTCAGGTCATCTAGGGCGAGTTGTGCTTCTGCCGTCCATATAAAAGTCCTACCTCTAAATGTCGCCGCCATCGGACTGCCTTCGATGCAAATTCCGGAATAAAATTTCGTAGGAAATTGAAGCACCCAAAGAGCGATTGTGACTCTTTCTTCGTTTTGGGTGGTTGCAGTGCACGAATCGCTTCAACCCGGTCTTCCGCCACTCGCATTACCCCGTTTTCCACTAAATGACCACAGAATTTGACTTTCCCTTGCATTAGTTCCAGGGCCTTTTCCAAATGGTTCAAATTTTCTTCCGCTGTTACCGTGTGGACCAAGCAATCGTCTAAATAAATCAATGGTTTTTACAGCTGCGTTCCTTCAATCGTCAGGTCCATTAGCCGTTGGAAATGTGCTGGTGCATTTCGTACACCCATTGGCATCACTGTCCACTTGAACTTCCCGAACTCATCTCCCACTATTAGGATTTCTCTTGCCTCTTCTGACAGTGGAACTTGGTGAAACCCGGCTGCCAAGTCCATCCAGGTATAATATTTACTCTGATTGAGGTTAACCAACAGGTCTGGCATGCTTGGGAATAGGTAGGTCGGTCTCGATATTCAGGTTCACTGCCTTATAGTCGACAACGAGTCGGTACTCTCCCGGTGGTTTTTTCACCAATAGTATTGGGCTATTCCACGGCGAACTCGTTCTCTCCATCAAACCTTTCTTTAGGTTTCTGTCCAGTAACTTTTTCATAATTGGTCTCAAAGCGTACGGCGTTTAGTACGACTGAGCAGCTACTTGATTGTGCCATCTGTTACTGGATTGTACCATCTCCTCCGTACCTTATCGTGTTTCCCGAGATTCCCTGTTCGTCTCTTCAGTCGCGACCTGGTGGACTTGCGCACATTGTTTCTTGTGCTTATCATGTTCGTCTAGGAGCTTAGCGACTGTATCTAAGTCCCCTTCCTGCTTCCGGCATGGAAGATCGTATCATTGTCCATCGGGCGCAGGGTTCTTTTCCATTTATTATTTACGACCTGCTTTTTATGGTCGTCGTGTGTGGAGAACTTTCCCGCCTTCTCCTGTAGCCTATTTAAAAAATCGACCCAGATCTCGTTCACGTCTACTCGTCTAGCGAGTGTGGCGAACTCATTATCGGCCTTTTCTTTCTCCTCCTCCTCGTCCACCTTGCCGATCATGTTTTCCAAGATAGACTTCATGCGGTCCACGGAAAGATCCCGTTGAAATATTCGTATAAATTCCGGATGTCCGAACTTATATGCCCCAACTCTTTTGGTGACATCTTACGGGAGATCTGCTCCTCTCCCATAAAGGACGTTTTGTTCGACAATAGTTGTATAAATGTAATCGACATTTTTACAGAAAAGTTTGCAGTAAAAAATAGTGCTTTTCTCTCTTCGCCGTTCTATATATAGGCCTACAAAGCACCTCTGGCTATCGTTCGAACCATTTCAGCCAATCAGCCATCTGCCTCGGATGTCTCCAATTTCTTTCAGACCACCTACAAGGTTAGAACTTTAGTAAGATCTCTTTAATTTTCTCATTTCATTTTCATTTTTTTCTGTCTAGATAGAGCTCCCTTTAATTCTCCCATTCTCCATCTGTCTATCTTTATCGACGGTTCCAGTGTGCCATTTTCTTCTTTCCCCGTTCATCTTCACCTGTTCATCGACTCACTCACCAACAGCGCAGCCGAAACAGAGACACACAATCCATATCAACCAAATTCCAGTTCAACTCACCATTGATCGACTCACTCACCGAAAAGCGGAGCCGAAACAGCGAGACACAATCCATGTCAACCAAATTCAAGTTCATCTCACCATTGATCGACTCACTCACCATAAAGTGCAGCCCAAACAGCAAGGCACAATCCATATCAACCAAATTCCAATTCAACTCACCATTGATCGACTCATTCACCATAAAGTGCAGCCGAAACAGCGAGACACAATCCATATCAACCAAATTCCAGTTCAACTCGCCAATTACGACAGTCGATCGGGGCGCCCACGCCTATACCAACGAACGTCAGTCAATTCTGTGTAACTTTGCATAACCTATGCCATCAGTTCTTTCACATCTTTTTTCAAATCACAATTAGCAGCACACAAATCCCGATGATTTAGGAGAGACAAAGTCAGCACTAACTTATATAGTGACTTTAGTGACTTCCAAAAGTTTCTCAATCCCATACACCCTCTTTAACCATGTGGTTGTAGATTCAGTGACCTGGAGCAAAGTCTGCGTTCGATTACATACCAAATAATTGGCTCCAATATATGCGAACAACTAGCAAAAATCAACACATAGTAGGTGAGTCATTAGCGTGTAGCAAAAAGCAGCTTGTACTCAATTCATATTTCCGAACCTACACCAAAGCGTGTGAGAACGGTCACATCGAGCCAATATGTGGTACCAGGGTCCAAAAAAAGTTTTTTCTGCATAGCTGCCGAACCTGATGTCTAATCTCGCTAATTCAGTCTTGCATTTTTCCATATTTTTCTCGAATTTTTTCGACCATATTTCGAAAAATAGCCATTTTCGCCAATTTTACCACCCCAATATCTTCAGTGTCGATGAAAATTTCATGCACGCTAGTTAACACCAGATTCGTCTCGACGAGCTCTATCGAACGCGTATATTCTTGGGGTGTTCTGGTGAATTATTAATTTTAGTATGTTTTGCTCAGTGGGTTCTAACTCCAGTTCTAGAGCAGCTATCGAGTAGACAATTACATCGTTGGATTCGTCTTCGGGAGCTCGAAAAAATTTTTTGTGAAAAATCGAAATTTCCAATTTTCAAACGCCCATATATTCGATGTCAATGTAAATTTCATGCACGCTACTTAACACCAGATTCGTCTCGACGAGCCCCAACAATTTAGGCGTTTGAATATATTCACTTTTTGTTCGTTGTTTTGGTTATAACCCTAGTTCTTTAGCAGCTACCGAGTAGGCAATGACATCGTTGGATTCGCCTCGTCGAGTTCTATCGATCATACCGAGAATTTTAGGTGATGTAGAAATTGTCGAAACTTTCGATTTTTCCTCTGTGGGCTCGTGTTTGACAACTTTTTCTCTTTTTTTCAGTGTATTTCCACGGCGGTCATCAAAATTTGTTTTCATCGTACTATTTCGTGCTCTAGCTGTGTTTCTCTTGTTCCTGTAGATTCCCATGGTGTATCATACCTCCCAAAAAATTTCATTTTTAGTGTTTTTTTCCACCAAAAGTATACATTCGTGATTTTTTCTTTCCCCTGTGTCGTCCTTTGTTTCATACCCGGATTATTTGTTTTAAAGCTATGGACATTGGAATCACATTGTCCAAAATGGACAAAATTATCTCTTACCGTCCTGAACTTTAGTTTCAAGAAGATGACGTCAGGGATGACGTCATGAAAATCGGCTAATTTGGAATGTTTTTGAAAAACAATTCGGCGATCGGGGATGACTCGCTGGAGGGTGGCACGGAGCAAATAAAGGGTGGAGGCTAGCGCAAAATTGCGCTTCGAATGAGCCCGGTCACGAGCCAATCGAATACTGTGCCTGAAAAAACTACGGAACGAAGAAAACCGCGAAATATAACACGAAAATTTATATTGCTCGAAAAAACATCGCAAGAAGAGCAACTCCAGGCGATACAAACATGTGCGAAGGACGGAACAGTAGAAAGAAGAGAAATGGGAACAATAGACAAAAAGGGAAAATAAAAAACTAGAAAAATAACGGAAACTAAAAATACCCTGAAGATGGGGGAATCAAGAGGGGCAAGATATTGAAGGAACTAAAAATGATACCTACATGAATCATGACCATATGTATATGGTGATATAATATTTTCCGGGCTCATTTGAAATTCCAAAATATTTTATGATAGTATAAATTCATACGAAATCAGTAAGTTTGTTTTCAATTTAGGAAGCGTCCTTTCTCATTCGATTCTATTAGAACACGTTTCGGATTAAATATCTGGAATAATATATAATTATCTGGGTTCCCCGCATACGATTTAACTAGTAAACGTGTTATTAAATTAGTATAATTATAGACTAGTTTACACACATGTGTCCAAATTCGCGCCTCCCCCACCTGGAAGTTGCACCCCAGAGGTTAACGAGACTCAGCTAGTCTGATAGAGGTATTCCTTGCGGTTCCGACTCTGTTTTCAGAATTCAAAAATTACACGGCGTCTTACGGTTGAGTCGAATATGTGAGTCGAAACGTGAGTCGAATATAGTTGACTTTGACCGTCCTGAAATATAGTTCGGCTTTTTTGGCCTATAACGGGTTCCGCGTTAATAATTCGAGGTCAGTCGTCTGAGAAGAATTGAAGCCTGAGTCATGGCGCGTCGAATAAGCCCACTTTCGAGCCAATACGACATACTTCCCGAAATGACAGTTTTGACTTAAATTTGCCCACGCCACATAACGGACCTGAGAAAATCAATCAAATACCCTTAAAATTTTATATGTTATAGGGTTTGGCTTCACGATCAAAGTTTTTACATTACCAAAAGTGCGTATAATTGATTCTTCTCAAACTATGGTAATTTTAAGAAGTGAATAAGGTAGTGTATAAGTTTGGACATTCTTAAAACAGATTGGAACCGCAAGAAAAAACTATCCGACTAGCTAGCTCAGATAAGATACCCTGTGCGAAAATTATACATTCTTAAGCCGATTTGACAAGCGTATTTGACCAGTCCAAACCAGGTCCCTTCGTCGAGCTCAAAGAGAAATTGATCAAATTAAAAGAGCTTTGGGAATATTATAAGACTTCGGCGCTTGGGCTAAGTGCGACATGGGATAGCCTCATTAGACATTTGGTAAACCCCCCAGAAAAAACTCCAACAATCTCTCCAAGAAACTCCAAAAATAGACTGGACGAGTTTAAAGGGATTAGTGACTAATAATAATCGACAAGGGTTGAAAACAAAAATTTTACTGAATTAAATTAACCGTCACGGTACAAACCGGCGCGTTTGCGTCACACATGCTATCCCCAATTTGACCCCTCTGACCCCGGGTCAAAAACTTTCGGGACGACTTTTAAGCTTATCGCCACTCCCCGCCACTCCCGATCGGGCTCGTTTCCCAAGCGAAGTCGAGTTTTGGTTGCTAAGAGGGTTAAGTAAAATTAAATTTTCTTTTTCGACCTTTTTTATAAAACCGTTAATTTTAACTGATGGGGCATGGCAGCTCACCGAACAAAATCGTACTACATTAATTGGTCGCCTGGGCATCCAGTAGAGGTATCGAAAACATAGTGAGATTGTTTCCTTTAAAGCTATGGACCTCGAAAACCATTATGGCCAAAATCGATACCCTTGAACAATCGGACATACTTCCCGAATTTACATTTTTGACTTCTTTTGATGTTGTATGGTTTAACTCCAGGATTAAAGTGTTACATTACAAAAGTCCGTACAATTATTTCTGTTTAACTTATGGGAACTGGCGCATTTGCACCAGATTGTACCGTGAGCAATACATAATTTTGTACCGTGACGCACCTGTTCAGATACCTGTCAGTAAGCTGCCCTAGGAGGAAATTAGGTTACTATTCTAATATTATCATTTTATTATCTGCGTCGATCGATTGGTAGTCACTATAAGTTATGATAAATAATCTCAATCGGTGCTGGGAGGAGTTCTGGGAGTCTTGGGGCGAATTTGAAGCCTATATTGAGTCAATCGGGTTCATGAGTTTGTATGAACTGCAGCTGAACTGGAGCCATATCACCGAGCTTTCGGATAATGTGCTTCACCGCTGGGAAGAGCTCTTGGTCTGCTTCACAAGATTTCTGGAAGACTTCAGCAAACTTCCGGAAACAAAGGATAATCATGAAATAAAAAAGGACGCAGGAAAAGACTTCATGGTGCTTAAATTAGCCTGGGAAGACTTAGATGATGACTGGAAAAAGGGGAGTAATCGAAGTGGCCGGACATTCTACTAGACAGGCTGTGGAGCCCGATACAGACAAGATAGGAATATAATACTCCTGCAGACTTTTCAATGTTAACTAAAATACTAAACTCGCTTTATATCTCCCAGACACATTTTTGGTTACTTATGACCAAGGACCCTGTTTTTAGCGTTTTTAAGGCCTTAGGCGTGGTTG
>SCLF01127846.1:0-10643 GCA_004367975.1 Mesochordaeus erythrocephalus
TCTGCTGATCACCTTCCAGCCAGCTGTTTTCATTAAAAACTTATTCACTGTTTTCTATCAGTTGTAGCATGAATCTCGCTAACTGATTTTGTGCTTTAGCCAGAAAAATGTTCTCATCTCTTAGCGTGACCATAAACATTGCTTTTTTAAACACGTTCGCCAAACTGGACTTATAAGATTTCTGAGTTCTGATTCACAGATCTTTCTATGCATCGCAGTTCATAGATTTTCTTCAGCACTTGTTGACACATTCCAGTCCAAGATATCTTGTTTCCACCACTTCTCTTGATTTTTCACTTGCGACGCTAGACTTTCTTCTTTAGAATGGCTATGATTAATCATCAATATGCCAAGTCTCCCCAGAAATCCGCAACTTTTCCGCTATCCGTAATGTAAAATCAACATTTTGCTCTATATTTTTTGCCTCGTGCAAAATCTTCAGTATTGCTGCTGTTTGTGCCAGTACTAACAAACCTTCAACTTCCATTTTTTAATGATTCATTTTATTTTCACATCAATCTCGATATTCGTTTGTCGTAATTGTGCATACTCTTTTGCCGATTCTGATCCTCCAACGAGCTTTGAAGGGTACAATTAATTCGTAACACCAACGGCTCTCCAGTTTTGTCAGTCTGACTCAGTTGTTACCTCATAAAGCTATATGCCTCGGTCATTAATGATAAATCAAACTTCACCAGTTGGTTCTTTGCATGAGTGAAATCTTCTGACCACCGTCTGCTTCCATAGCTGGTAACCTCCATGGCGGCACGTCTGACTTTGCTAATAATGTTAACTCAACTGTGTCATGTCCACTAGACGGTTGTTTCCAAAAGTGCCTGCTCTGTGGATTGCTCCCAACCAGGCATCAAAATTTATGTTTTATTCTTATTCATGATTCGAGCTGAACATAAACTGTGGCCACCAACCCTCATTAATTAATAATTGGCTTCTTCTAGCGTTTTCCCATATACCAATTATTCGGTCTCTATTATTTCGTTATTATTTCGTCCCAATGTTCTGCGCCACTTCTTCCTTTTTTGGCTATCTGTCATACCGTCCCATATTTCTAGGCAACGACATTTCCTTGCACATTTTTCCAAGCTAGAATCCCAAACCAAAAGTTCTTTGACCTCTTGTGATGCCACTTGCAATCGCCACTTGCAGATCTTTTTCTCCGCTCTATGGTTAACTGCTATTGTCCAATTCAACACCAATTTTTGGATTACTACCTCCAGTTTATGTTCTGTTTTTTGATTAAAAGAATGTTTGCCTTTCGCCAATTCATTCGCCAATTCATTGTCAATCCTGGCTCCGAATATCTTTTTAAAAGTGGAGTCTGACATTCTAAAATATAATACAGTAGTAACCTTTATCATAGCCGAGCGTTTTATTAATTCACTTGGTGCATTTGCACTTATTGTACATTCATTCAGAAAAAAACGTTTGCCTACACTAAAGTGCTTAGTCGTGTTTTTATGTTAATGCCAAAAACCTCATCATATTTCTTTTTTTCAAGCCTAAAAAGTCTTGTACAACTTTCCTTCATTGTTAGTATACTTTGTCTTGTTAAGCCTTTTTCTGATTATAGCTGAAAAGTCTTAGTCATGCTTTATCGAAAACTCAAACATCATAGTCATGTTTTTGTTAAAACCCAACTGAGTCTTATTTTTCCCGCTAAATAACGTCTTCCTTGGACTATTTCTCATCCTGAAAACATTTTTCAAGCTTTACTGAGATTTTCCTATTTGAACTGAAAGATCTTAGTCATGTTTTCTTGCGATGTACGAATTTCACCATAACCGCTTTTCTAAACTCGTGTTTTCTCTAACGAGACTCATTGCTGACTTCCGTGAATCATTACGATTATAATCACCCATTCCGAAAAAGGTTGTAAATCAGTCTTGATCTGATTTTTCTACCGTCAGACTAACATGTCCCCACTGAGTATTTTATGTTCCAAAGTCTTTATATAGTACTCCTTGGCTTACCGGTAAGTATAACCGATTATACTAATCGCCTTCTAATAATAAAGGTTCTTTTAACTTTCATATTTTAGTTAATACTGAAGCATTTTAGTCATGTTCTCATTTCATTCAACCCTAATTTTGTCTCTGTACAAACTTGAGGGTATTTTCTACGAGATTTGCCGTCTTAAGTAAGCTTTTCCCTCGCCTACCATCTTCCTAAGCCTTAAGGTTGAAAAACATGCTTAGTCATGATTTGAAATTTCTTAGTCACGTTTTTATCTAACTTTCTTAGTGAGACTTAGAAGGGCTCTAAACAGCTTCAGAACTTTCTCTTAAAGCTTAAGATATTAGTTAATACTAAATATCATAGCTATGTTCTCATTTTTTAATTTTAAACTTTTCTGCTGAGTTACGTTTTTGTCTAATCTTTCTTAGATAAACTTATAAGGGCTCTAAATACTTCACCACTTTCTCTTAAATATTACTAAACAGTAGCAGACGTTCCTTAAGCTTACGATATTAGTTAATACTCCAATATCCTAGTCAAGTTCTCATTTTAAAGAATACTCCTGAGTCATGTTTTCTTAAAAACTTTATAAAAGTCTTATACATTATTTTCCGACCCTAATTTTATCTCTATAAAATTTCTTTGTGATTTCACATCTCGAGTGAGCTTTTCCCTAACCTACAATCTTCCTAAGCCCTAATGTTGAAAAAACATGCTTAATCATGGTTTCTGACTTTCCTTGAATGTCGCTATCCAGTAACAAACGTTCCTTTAGCTTAATATATTAGTTAATACTAGCATATCTTAGTCATGTTCTCATTTTTAAATTTTTCTGCTGAGTCACGTTTTTTTCTAACTTTCCTAGATAAACTTATAAGCTTAGTCATGGTTTGGCATTTCTTAGTCACGTTTTTTCTAACTTTCTTAAAAAGACATAGAAGGGCTCCAAACAACGTAGGGACTTTCCCTTGAAGATGAATACATCTTAACATGATTTAGGCTTAGTTCCGCAATTCATCATCATGTATAAGCTCTAAGACTACAAAAGCCTTAGTCATGCTTTTCGTAAACTGAAAAGACTAAGTCATGCTTTTCTTTACAGAAGTTTGCATAACCTACAAAAATGGATTTATAAAATTCAGAAAATTACAAAGTGCAATCAGTCTAACTTTCTATCCTTTTAAAAGTTTTAAATTATTTTAAAAACACTCTATAGACTTTTCTGTTTGCATAATAATATCCTTTTACAGAAAATGGCTTTATGTCCTAAGAACATCTCCCTAACGGGCCATTTCAGCATTTTTAAACCCTAAGGTCGCTGTTAATCCTTGTAGGATTTACCGGCATCAGCAATTCCAATGCTGAGAATAATAACTATTAACATAGTTAAAGTTCAAACTAATTCAAGGACTAGTTTAAAGTTCAAAACTTTAATGCAGGATGTTTTTTTACCTACATCAGCAATTCCAATGCTGAGAACAAAAACTATTAACATAGTTAAAGTTCAAACTAGTTCAAAGACTAGTTTAAAGTTCAAAGAACTTTAATGCATGATTCAGAAGTTTCGAGTTACTGAATTCCGATTGGTTGTTACCTTTTGCGTTAATGACTAATCTCTCTTCACTATTTAATAAATATTTAAACATATTAGTGTCGGCATACTTCATATAACCATTTAATTTTATATTAAGTTTAACCTTCGAAGACTTACAGTACGCAATAATGTCATACATATATTTTAATCGTGTTATATCTTGTATTAAATTGAATGAGATACATTTCTATCGCCAAGTTAAATAAACTAATACGTAACATGACCCTAATTAAGGTAGTATAGATCCACATATATGGGTTGGACAAGTAAATATGTTATCTTATACTATTATACGAGAATTTTTCAATGAAAGTTAGCCATATTGATGTGAATATGTATTACTCGTATGATCATATGACAACTAACCCGAGCCAGGATTAAATTATTTCTGTTCCTCCAGCGGTCTGAGTAAACGTCTTGTTTCTGCACACGTGCTGCCTCTTGTGTAAACTCAAAACCGCCACCCGTTAACGCTTTGGAATATATGAAATAAACACTGAAGTTTACAATCAGATAATCGCTTATGGTGATGGGTCCGCATTGATATCATTAAACTATACATTAATTTTTGTTTTGTATGGATTTGTCAATCCCGCGGGGCTATGGACGGAATTTAAGTGGATGGGGTTGTGCGGATCGATTCCTTTACATGCCTAGCCCGGGATGTTTCGTTCATGGGTTCATGGGATTTAATTTAATTGCTGTGAACCTTTTGAGGCTTTTCAGGTTCAACGACCAGTGATACCGCAAGTGATACCGAAAAACCGGGAATTTTGTTTTTGGAGTTGAGAGTCACGTGGCATAAATTTTAGCCTTCAAATAATCTAAGTGGCCTAATCCAATGCAGGTTACCTAACAAATGACAATTGGAAGAGTTTCACTTTTTACTATTATGACAGCTGTTTTACATATCAACACGTTCACCAATATTTCCGGATAAAATCTATCGGTTTTTCAAACGTATCGTCATTTCAATAATATTAGCTAAAAATAAACGTGTGGCAAAAATATAGAGATATAATATGAATGAAAACTATAATATAAATGAAGATGTCGAAGAAAGAGAACCTATTACGTATAATTTGGGGGACCTAATGGATTGCAGTGATGACGAAGCAGATGAGGAAGATCCCCAGATGCATACTTTATCCCACAAATAAATTTCTGTCCCGATTCAAGGCACAATTATATTTTTTGTTAAAGGTATAATCATTAGGGGCAAGTTGACTTGTGAGATTTGTAAATACGCATATATTGGGATCAGCGCTAGGTTTTTAAGCAAGTTAAGAACACTCGCAGATGGTTATAAAAGCGACAGATTGACACCCTATATCGGCAGCTTTGGAAACCTAACATCCGGATTATACAGGGTGCCCGGTTCGACGAAAAATGATTGTATATACAAAATGAAGGGGAAGAATTTCCATTCTAAAATAGTTGGACATCACAACAACTTATATCGGGTGATTGGAAAAACGAAAAACTTGATACCCAGAACGTAATTTCACCTTTATAGCAAACTACACTAGTACTAGATACGACCAAACCGCAACATCCATCACTAAAACACTTAAAAAATAAGCCCTCATTTTAATGTTAACTTTACATGGAAAACAATCATCCTAAATTACCTAATACTCCCCTTCCACAAAACAAAACACCCACGCTCAATTCATATGCCGTGGATGTAATATAAAACATATAGGCGAAACAAACGCCATTTAGCGATCAGAGCCCAGGAACACGGCCAATATTCTAAAAAATCACTTATAATCACCCACATAAACCAATGTACCGAATATATAAATAACCTAAACAATTGATATATAACACCAACCATTAAAAACAAAACAATAATTGTTAAACAAATATTTCAAAATACTAGAAAAAAATGTAACTGGTTAGTCTGCGTGCCGGTTCACCAGTATTTCCCAAAATTACTACCGGATAGGAAATTTCTGATAGCTGAGTAAACGTTGTTGAATTTTATTTTATTTCAAATTAATATTTATCTATAATGAGAAAAGTTCTAGGTACGAACTAAAGTACAAATAGTACAATAATGGTATTTTATTTATGAAAGTCTGGAATCATTTCCATCATTTTCCTATTTTTCCAACTGCATATGAAAATAAGAGACTTCTGGAAGTCGATGATAAGCAAATAATTTAATATGTTCCCGATATGGAACATCACTTGAAACCTAAATATATCCTATATTTACCTTCCGGTAAATATTGTCATTTGGCGGTATTTAGCATAATTTGGAAGTTGTTCGTGTCTGAAAACTAATTGGCCCACGATACAAAGGGTTTGTAAAAGATTATATTATATTTAAGATTAAATTAAGAATTCTTTAAAATCAGAGTTTTTGGACCAAAACCACAGACTTCTAGAAATCGCTCACCATTGAAAAATGTAATTAGTGTCAAATTCAGAATTATGTTGTTGGAAACACCCTATTTGTTTTATCAATCGCATTTATATATTTGCGAATATGTTTGTGGTTGACTAGGTGTGTTTACGACTTGACACACGGTCCTCTGCGGGATACTATACCTAGATTACCTCTGGACTGGAAAGTTAAAAAGGTCGTTATAATACAAACTGCACACCGGGAGATTCGAACTTAATATATAGCCGACCATTTCAAGCTCCTTCCCAGAATTTAGGAAATGAGCGTATGAGTGCTTTGTTTGGGAATTTGTTTGGGAACACAAGGATTACATCTATTTAGGCTTGGCATAGGATTTAATGAAAATACACTGTTCGACCGCGTCATTCGATGGGACCTTTGATGATGCTACAAGGTTAAAGGAGAAAAGCAAACAAGTTTCGAGGAAATTGTATATAATAACAAAACTTTGGGAAAATTCCATATATCAATTGGTCCGCCGATGTCGCTCTGGTGGATAAATTATTCAAAATTTTAACGAATGAAGAAAAAGCTAAAAACACATTGTTGCTATATATCAAAAACACTTATTTATTATCAACGACGACTTCAATGTTACGACAAACGGCAGCGAAAGTATACACGCCGAATATAACAAAAGCCGCATAAAGGGTTTTAGTAAACTTAGCTGCAGTAAGTGAACATATACGCGAATTCAAATCGACGAATCTGTACCAAAAATTACTTAAACTCGTTGGAGATTGGGCAAAATGAGATTACAAGCACCTGCCCTTCGAGATCACCAACAAAATATCAAACGAATCCTTTGCTCCATTCAACCGATCCTGATAGACTGTGAAAGTGGAAAATTGCTATTTTTACTTAATTCGCTATTTTCACTAACTCTAGACGAACCGATAGACGACTTTCCGTATGCAAATAAATTATTTTATTTTTATCAGGTCGTGTTATTAGTGTTATCAGCATGAACATTTAGCTAACTAACGCTGAAAATTTCATTAAAAAATATTCATTAGTTTCCAAGTGAGTTGCGGACAAAGAGCATTTGTTCCCGACAAAGTAATTCTGAACTTGACATTAATTACATTTGTCAATGGTTAGGGATTTCTAGAAGACTGATCTCCAAGCTAAATATATCAGTTGAAAGCACCAATACTTAGCTAACTAATGCTGAAACTTTGATTGAAATCATTGAATAGTTTCCAAGGGAGATGGAAACGAAGAGCAGGTGTTCCGACAAAATAATTCTGAATTTGACATTGATTACATTTTTCAATGGTGAGCCATTTCTAGAACACTGATCTCCAAGCTATATATATCAGTTGAAAGAATGAATACTAAGCTAACTAATGCTGACAATTTCATTAAAAAATATGCATTAGTTTTCAAGTGAGATGGAAACAAAGAACTATCAATTTGCGATTCGTTAAGATTGAAAAAACCCGATGGAACCGATTACCGAAACCGATACGGTAAGATAAACACCCCCCTAATTTTGGACCATAAGTTACCTCTAAATATGCGGAAATACTAGCTGACGTGCTCATATGTCATTTTTATTTCATTCAGCATTAAACACCCTTTAAATACGACAATAAGACAACCTGGAAGGGGACTACCACTTCCGGTTATACTTGTGATCTGAAAATGAAGCGAGGAATTTAGAAAAGGTTCGAACGGTTTTTACTAAAATACCAATAACAGCGAACTTATAGCACTATAAATCCGTTTGTTATGGACCTCTAGTGTCGTTAAAAGGCCTAGTAACGTTGTTTGGATGGGAAACACCTCAATAAATTTCCGAAAATCATGCCATTAGCTGACGTTAATTTTCCGATCAAGTCACTTTCGAAATTGCTTATACAGTATGGATAACACTGCGATATTTTATCACCGAAATCCACTGAAATGCTAATTAGAAGAAATCCCGTAACTCCAATAAACTTATATCGTTCACAATAGCATTCAGAATTTCACACTTATTTTGGACCATTTCATTTTATACACTTCCGGTGGGAACATCCGGTGGTACTCAAACCTGGAGTTTATCTAACTATCAATCAAACAACGGTTACGTATGTTTCCCACTACTTTGATTAGAGGTCCGCACAAATACCAAATAGAAATAAAAATAATATGGAAGATGCTATTTATTATTTTAGTACTGAGTATCTGAAACATTAACATGAGGCAGGCGAAATCTTCGGCTTTTACTCATCTTTTAACGCATTGCGGTACGGTTCAACTAGGTAATCATGTTTGGACTGAATCAGTGTTTGAACACGTTTTACAAAAATCATCCATTGTGATTTCTAAAAATTTATCTTTATTGCTGTTTCACGGGTAAAAGTTCTCGGATTCATATTTTGCTCGGTATATTCTAAATCTAATTTCTCTATATCAGTTTTAGTCGCCCGTCCTTCAATTTACCGGCCAAAAATCTCTTTAATTTTATCGACATCGTATTTATTTTTCATGGTTTGTGCACAACCCCCTCTGTAAATTGCACACACAGTCTGATAGAGTTTTTTCTTGCAGTTCCGAATCTGTTTTCAGAATGTCTTCGTACGGTTAACCTCTAAAACAGACGTAAATTCCGCCTACGATTCGTCACTTTTCGCTGTATATAATTAAATTCGGTACCCTTGCATAATCAAACGAATATATGGTATTAGCATCACATGGTTATCAACATGTATGTCTTGGTAGAGATGGCGACACATAATGAATGACAGCCTTACAAGTATTATTCTAGAGTTTTTGGCTAATTTTGTCAGTATTAGTTTACAAAATAATAGCAAACAGTACCCTGGGTTTCTATGTTACAATCACAGAAGCCCAATTTGCACATCTGTTACTTTTACTGACATAATTATAGTGTATTCTCACCCGCAGTGCGAATTCCGGTCTTGGGATTTTCCCAAATAATAGCAGATCGAGTCCTACGTTCACACAATGCTTTACTTATAAGATATCCCAAATCCGCATGCGTGTTGCCTATTTGGCATGATGCTTGTATGCATATAGACTTATGTGAAGGAAGTAAACGCAGGCGTCAGGCATACGTCAGCTTGTTAGATCATTCAGCAAATTAGACTAGTACTGCTCCATTAGAAGATTTAGACACCGCAGGTCTGCGGACAACATGTATAATGATATTAGTTATTATATTATAATATTAATAATTTATACATTATAATTAATAATACAGGCAATTGTATTATTAGCTACTTTTCTGCTCCATTGAAATGGTCAGTATTGTCCACATGGATCAGGATTGCCTATGTTGAATACTTAGACTAACCCCGAAATTCGTTCTATTTTTAGGTTGTTGAGACCAACGAAAATAGTTTTTACGCCAATTGTTTACGAGAGATTGTACTGGAAATGGGTAGAATTCCATACTTGTCCTGTTTGCAAGTTATAAGTCTACTTGCATATTAGTAATTGAATTGTAAGACTAAAAAATAACAATTCGACTACATTTAATTTCAGAAGCTGTTACGGGTTATATTGCGTAGGTTAGATCTCGTTAGGTCCCAATAAGTGCCATAGTCAAATAATTTAAAGGCATAAATAATTTATTTTAAAATTATGAATACAATTTCGAATCGTCGGCAGAAATTGACGAAGACTCGAACAAAACTACGACCCCAGGTAAATATTTCCCGCAAATATTAATGATAATAAGATAGTACTTACCCAAATGTACCTCTCGAAAACGTAAAATTTAATGTTTTCCGTTATCAATTCGTGTGAGACCCTGATGTACTTTGACCGACAGAAGGCGACTTACCCAATCACGGCATTTTACTGGACTTTATTCGACGCCATTTTCCGACTATCGTATTATCATTAATATTTACGGGACATATTTAACTGAGCGTCGTAATTTTATTCGGGTCTTAGTAAATTTCTGCCGACGATTCAAAATTGTGCTCATAATTTTAAAATAAATTTGGGATATAAACCATCCGTAGTGATATTCTAGGTGGAGTCGAATTGGTACGCGAAGATTCCATATTTATTTTCGCTAACCAGTGGATACTGCAATGAGGGAGGGTATTATATCTGGCTAATTAACGGTGTTAAAATCATATTAATATTTCTTCAGATAAAGTATGTTAAGTCGTAATATAACGGATAATTTCCTTCAAATGCAATTTTCTCAGTCAAAACATATGCCTATAAGGCTATAAATGACAGCGTACTAAGTGTAATAACAGCTCTGTATTATAAAGATAATAATTAATCAATTATGTGACAGGGAAGTTCTTGTACACCCGCTTTCTTTGTCCTTCTCTCTCCCTGGTTGTATATTTACAACATTTGTTTCTCTTTGTCGACATTCCTTCGCTGTATATACAGAATTCTAATTGAAAGCGAAGTCCTGCAACTGAGTTAATTTCAGTTGAGTCTTCAAACCGCCTGAGTTTTCGCCGATAGGAAAACAAACTTTTGCTTCGCTGAATTAGTTATATTGCTAAAAAAAATAAGCTAAAATTTGAAACAGATACGTTCATTCATTCTCGAGATATCTGCAAAAGAAGGGTCCCCGTGGACGTTTTGTCCCTACGTGGTATATCCCAAATCTCCCCTACCTGCTAAATTTGGTAGAAGCGATTTCCCCACGCATATTTGCTTGTGACAGAGGTAAAA
>SCLF01127957.1:0-10640 GCA_004367975.1 Mesochordaeus erythrocephalus
ATTCGCAATAAGTTGAACAAACCGCGATTTCAAAGTGAAACGCATCGATCTTTTCCAGAATACGACCAATTTCTTTTGTTTCTATGTCAAATTTCTATGTACTCACGGAGTACTAATTTAGCAAATAATTGCATCATCGGCGTCACGGAGTATGCTTTATGTTCACATAATTTACAAGAAAGGTAAACAATCCAATTCAAATGTAAGAACGGGGACAATATGGTCTCACCAGAACAAATGGATAAAGGAAATCCAATTAGAAGGAAAGGAAAGCCAAAGATCGAGGAACCTGAGAAAATTAAGGAAAGATCACAACCACATTAGTTTCCAATGACACCGGAAGAACCGACGAATCACTCAAGTACTTTAATTAACAGTTCCCGCCGAAAAGACAACACGCAGCGGCTGAGAAGAGAATGATGGAGATGAAAAATGAAATCTGGTTGAATTTCATCGATCCAGGGTTCGACACAAAAGCACTTATTAATGGAAAAATATAAGACTAATCTCCTAGATAAGAAATACCTCAAAATTGAAAATAGGACGACGCAAAGCGTTATAAAAAGCATATCTATGTGTCACTAAGACCGGAAGAATTTGGAAAAAATCAAACAACACTGCAAAATAAAATGTGCAGGGTGTACAGCGGAATAATAATGGATGGGGCCAACAGTAAAATGGCAAAGAAGCAGGCAGATGGACCAAAATAATAGACCTGTGCTAAGAGTGTGGTATGCTGGTCCACACGAAGGACGAGTGTCACGGCATATATAAAACATGATAGGACTGTGAACAGCTTGGGTGACATCGGATAAGTATATCTAAGAATTATGTCCAAAAAATAGTAAGGGTTTGCCCGTGGCCCCAGCCATAGCAAGTAATGAAGATAAAGCTATATCTACTCGGGCTTTAACTCTGAATCAAAAAGGAAATTTAAATAAATACAACGCGGAAACAAAAAGGTAGTCTAAATATGAAGATAGAGTTGCAAAAAAGTGTATGGGAAAAAGTGTAATCTGGACCGTCGCAATTTGCACCGCCGGAATTTTCGCCGTCACGGAGCTCCACCGGTTGTATTCTGGAAGGTCATTTGTTCTTCTAAATGCGTTAATGTTTTTCGATATTTTAGTCAAATTTAAAGGCTTACGTCATGCACGATAATGTCAACCTAAACACGTGTTATTTCGGTTGAAGTTGTAAAAGGAAGATCAATAGGGACTGTGATTTAAAATTTCGCTCATAAACCCATTGGCACGGCCGTATGTTTCTCCATGTCCAAGCGACTACATATTTCTAGTTTAGGCTCTTATATATTAAACACACTTATCATCAATTAACTAATATAAATATTATTGTAGTTATACGGTATATACGTGACGTAGTTACGAGTGTTGGGAGAAAATTGTGTATAGGAAACCACGACTGCCTATTTTATTCTAGTTGTGATGTCTATTCGCGTGTGTAGCAACACTCGTGATGAACACTCAAGTTGAACGAAACATCAAGCAAACACTTCAACCATTTGTTAGTTTTTCAAACCTTGTCTCGGGAGTTTATCATTTCAAATACGGTACAGTGGTAAATTAATAGTGAAATATGTTCAGGGTTGTCTGCGTTATAATCACCCAGTCATTGATTAATTCATTACTAATATTACGGGCTACTGTTTTATATCTCTGGTACCCTTTTATTTAAGTATGTCTCAGGCATCTTGTTGAATTTTGTTGAAATGGTGAAATCCCTCATGGAGTTCGTAACCAGGAATCAACTAAAATAATACTCATTAACTAAATAGTTTGGCACGTGCATTAAATCAGCTGATATGCCGACCGCTGTTTGCTTTGTTAAACACAAAATAAATAACAAATAACAAAAACAGGGTTTCATCAATATTAACGTTGTTAAGGTATCATTCATATATTAATCGTAAGTGACAATTATGAAGAAAAATAGGGAAAACGTCTTACCAGACAAAGGTATTACGTGAACTTTCACATGTAGTTGGCAAATGCCATTCCGAAGCCATCCCTTTCGTAAATCTTATAGAATTGTAGGGCAAATAAGAGGCGTCTGTATAAAAATAAAACGTATTAAAGATAAACAGCGTACCCCAAAATAAATGTTGGGACGCCAGATATATACAAAATACCGACGTGTGTAACACTATTATTAATACCCAAATAATAATATACCGTTTCCCAATTATAATAACTAAATTATAATTAAATAAACTATGATAATAAAATATAATAATCATTCAAAGTATTCATTATAAAGCTCAATATAACTAACGAAACTAGACATACAAATAATACAAATGATAGGGAATAGTGGAAGTCCCCTTATAAGAGGATGAAAGGTACGAGAGTGCTCGAATTGTAAATGGTGGGTAAAGTTACCCTTAGCGGAAAATAATTATAGAATTGAAATAGACGGAAAGCAATTGGAATAACAATTAATAAGCCTAATACTATAAAAAGCTAAGGTAAACGAAAAAGTATGTATAAAACATTCATTAATTTATAACGTCGATTGTTGGAAATCCAGGACCAAACAGTAAATTACCCGGTTAAAAACTAAATCTTTTTTATTTGACTCCACTTCCGAGGTCAAATTCAGAAGTATTTAATAAACAATTCATACTTCGGTGCATAATAAACGTTATTATATTGAATTGCTTCGTCCATATAAAACTGTATAATGTACCCTTATATGTCAAGAACAATCCGCTGAAAAGTCATTACAAATTAGAAATAAAATTAATTAACGAAAATGTTAGGTTAGCATGAGACTGGAGATCTGATGCCAAGTACGCATTTTATGCTGACAGAATTGAGACTTCTGGAGACTTCTGTAGAGAGTTAATAGTTGTGTGTTCAAGACACGTCTGACCCACGTTTTCATACGTGTCACACTAAATACCTGGCGACACCGACAATAATAGTCACGGTTAAACAGATATTTAAAGACAGTTGTCGATATTGTTGAATATGAAAAGTAAAATTATTCATATGTAGATGCCGTGTGGTTGTCTTCTTGGTCAATTGACTCTCTTTATCGGATGAATAGAAATATGTGAATATCCCAGCAGTATCAATATATAATATTACAAAGTTCGGGCCAGCGTAAATAAAAGATGTAACGTAAGCTACTTCAAGATCTGTAATAAAATAATAAGGATTTGAATAACTTCAAACGTTCTGACAAACTTCCGGTTATAAGAAAATAAAAATTAAATTTGAAAACATTAAAATATCCCAATGAGGTGTATTTACACTATTATTGCGTCAAGTGGGAAACACGACTGGGGCGTAACTTAACCCGGTTTGTTTGAACGTAAGTTCAGACCAGAAATACCAGCAGAAGTTGAGGCTAAAAAACGGAAAACATTTCGAATCGGGAATCGCACCAAATTTTAGATAAAGAGGTCGATACTTATAGGGAAACTCGGTACCAAATCAATCAAAATGTGCGTGCGCCGAATACTCGCACGGTTGGTAGAAATGATGTGGGAGATAAGCGGAAGAATATGAGATAAAAAAAAGACAAATTCTTGTAAATAATAGTGAATTGAAATAACTCACAAATACTTATAATACCGTAGGAATTATACCCAATAACATCAAGAATGGCATAATTTGACCGAAAATAGCTTAACTGTTAGTAACTGTATAGGAAATTGTCTACTCAAATTTGAGTATAAAGACTAGGTATAAAGACTAGTTTATACCAGTAATCACCAAAATGAAAATATAGATCTAGAACTGAAATAATAAGTACACGAGAGTGTGTCAAACGCTACAGATTGCAGCGTATGTGTAGAACCATTCATGCAGCTTACGGGTTGGGACCAAATGTTAAAGATAGCTGCCATTTAAAGCG
Source organism: Mesochordaeus erythrocephalus (assembly GCA_004367975.1). Taxonomy (NCBI): domain Eukaryota; kingdom Metazoa; phylum Chordata; class Appendicularia; order Copelata; family Oikopleuridae; genus Mesochordaeus; species Mesochordaeus erythrocephalus. Next base: position 3,883 of record SCLF01127957.1, read on the forward strand.
ATAATATTTATGGTTTTCGAGAAAAATGCGAGTGAAAACTCGATCGCCAAATGAGGCAGGTTCAGCATCCACCCTAAAAAACGAAAAGTGGTATGTACTGGATAAAAGAAGATTCTCAGAAGTCTTGGGTCTTGCCCACTTCTCTATTACATCATTTTGCGACAATTTTGGCCCGAAAGTCATTCAATATTATTCATCTGACATGGTCTAGGGTGACCAAACGTCACTAGTAATGACTATAAGCGACCGAAAATGAAAGCTACTGGAATATTTGGGAAATTAGAAGGATGATCATCTACCCTTAGATAAAGAAGTAATAACAGCTTGTACATAAATGCAAAGCTAGTGGTTTATTTTCGGTTATAGTGATAATATGTTTTTGTTTTGTTGTTAAAAAGGGCTCAAATTCATGTGTAAAATACAAACGATGTGACCTAACACATGTGTCAATACTGCCCCGCCCTAGGGGTCCGGGTACCAACTAATACGTTAACGAGACTTAGTGAGTCTGATAGAGTTTTTCCTTTCGGTTCAGGATCTGTTCTAAGACTATCCGAAATTATACGGTGTCGTACAATTAACCCCCTCTAAAGACCAAACGTTAATAAGATCATTTTTGAAAACACACTAATTTTAGCTCATGGGAGCAAAAATCGGTGAGCATGGTAGCTCACCGAACTAAATCGCGCTAACTTAATTAGGCACCTGGGCATCCAATAAAATGATCAAAAGTATATTACGATTATTTATTTTCTGCTATGGACCTCGAAATTCACATTGACGAAATGGACAAATTGATTTTAACGCATTTGTTTCGAGTAGAATTTTTAGTGAACATACCTTGGGGTATGGGCATGGTTTCTGTATCATACCAAATCGAAACGTGAAAAATTCGTGCTTTTGTCACTTGTTGAAAATTTGTACTTTAGAAATTCCATTTTTGGGCTGTAACTAGGTCACGTGTTACGAATTATGGGTCAGTTGTTTGAGAAGAATTGAAGCTGGAGTGATGGCGCGTAGAATAAGCCCACTTTCGTGGCAATCGGGCATACTTCCCGAAATCACATTATTGACTTCAGTAGCTCATAACGCGTTAGGAATTTGAGGTCTATCAGTAACGAATAAATGTAGCAGACATCCATGCACGTCGAATGAGTCTAATTTAGGGGAAAATCGGACACTTTTAAATATTGCGAAATTTTATGGCAATGATAAATGTAATTAGTGAGTCTCTATCAGACCCACTAAGTCTCGTTAACCGATCCGTTTTGTTGGTTTGGCTGACACAATTTAGGTTGAAATAGATGTTCGATCTGTAATGAGTTAAAATTTGAAGCAGATACGTTCATGCATTCTCGAGATATCTGCGAAAGAAAGACGTTTTGGACACCGAAACCACTTTCCCTACGTTTAACAACACTCCAAGAAACCCATGGCTACAAGGATGACATTCAGACGTGTGAAGTAGTCGATTTATTTATTGACACTAATTTGACAAATAATTCAAGTTCGCGCCACCAGTTACCTTTTTACTAAAAATCGGAGATCGTTAAAAGACTTGAAGTCCTATTTAATTTATCAAATATAAATCACAGAGAAAACGTATAATTAAAATCGGCCATTGGCCGTCGCCAGTAAATAACGGCGAAAATTTAGTATTCAAAACTATTCGAATCCAATCAGTTTTACAATGGGCTATTCAATAATTAAGCATTTTTTGGGGTGAAGTCATTATCAATAATAATATAGCCTAATTTAAAGACACATACAATTAAAAAAAAAACAATTTAAAGACGTACATTAGATGATGTCGTCGAAAAATCGAGACTTCTGACAATAATTCAGAGAATTTCGGAACCCGCATTCCGGGCTAATTGAGTGGCTACAACTACTCAGTACGGTGCTGTATTAGAGGTGGGGGGTTTATTTTCTGTCACAACTTCCGAAACAGGAAAATGATTAATTTAGAGCTTGTAGGGATAATACTAAATTTAGTTTAGGTCATAACTGAGACCAATCAGATAGTTTATTTTAAGGCTTGGATATAAATCAAGGTCAAATAAACCGCTATATTTAACATTATTTGGTCCAGCATACATCGTCAATTTCGAGCCGAAATAATGCGGATTTTTTGAGAAAACAACTGCCCAGAGTCCATAATAATTTCCTACCCCTAAGTTCGCCTTTATATAACCTTGTTACTTAGATAATGGTTTGCTGTCCAGAAATCCATCACAGAATTTTCATGCTAATTTTATTATTTCATGGTTGTTTCAATTCAAAACTAACCTCGAACTTTACCGGCTTAAATCTATTTAAATTTGTTGCATATAACCAGTTCTACGTTATATTCCTCTTCAAACGTTCCCACTCCCCCCCCCAGTTTCAATTTCAATCCTCATCCCCATTAATTCCCATCCCCTTTTCGAATATTGATCCACGTTCCGATCCATTTCCGATCTATATGCGTTCAAATCATAGTTTTCATTATATTTTATTCAAATTAAAGTTGATTGTGCCGTTCATAATGTTTGCATAGTCACAATCAATATGCTTGTGTCCCTCGCTATATCTGGACAACACTAGGTGCATAACTGCATATCATGCAGAGTCGTTTCTTTTCGAATTGCATTGTTGCACCCATTACAGATTGGATTATTATGGGTCTTGCAACAATAATGTTGGCAAAAGGTACATAATATTCTGGTACGAATTGGCGGTTCCTCTGGACCATTATAGTAGAAATATTTACGATCTTTACGAATACAGTTAGGAATAACATTTTCTCTAAATTGCTCTACGTGCGGACGTTTTTTTCAACAGCTGATTTCCTAGTTTATGCATTAATTTTTGATGAAAAGCGCGCTCGAGTTCATTCTTTCTAAATGGAAACGTGTTGTATGTAAGTTTTGATTCATATTCCTCTGTATGGTTTAGTTAAACAGAAATAATAATAACGGATTGTTGTATTCTCGAAATGGGTGAGCGCTTATTGATTTCAAGCGCCAATTTCTTTCAAGTTATCGGGAATCGGTAAAACAAAGGTGTCCGCTAAATAGTTAAGGTCTATCTTTCGGTCTCCACTTAATTATTGATGAATTGACCAATTCGTTGCGTATCCTAAAATATGGTCAATAGATGGTCGACGATTTCCTATCCATACATAACTGTCTTAAATTGTAAAAACTAATTTTTTTCAAATGTCGTTTCCTAGGAACCTGTAGGTATCAACATTTTTTAAAGATAGAATCAACTTACGGTTTTCAGGTGTCACTTTCGGCGGTATTTCTGGTCTGAAAATAGTTCCAAAAATTGCAAGTCCATTATAGGAGGAATCATTTGGGATGAGTCGAACACTCAACTAGGTCTAAGGCCTTAAGAACGCAAAAAACAGTACCAAAATGTACAATATGATGCCTGAGAGATATAACCACTACTACGTTAAATAACCTATTCCCCCCCCCTTTCAAACGTTCCCGTTCCCTAATATATAACAGAGTTGAAAAGGGATCGATCCCCACGGTCTCATCCCCATTTTTTTAATTTCAATCCACGTCCCTACCCTTCAATCCTCATCACGATTAATCCCAATCCCCTTTTCGAATCCTGATCCACGTTCCGATCAATTCCCGATACCCTAGGGAATGAAAATCCCCACAAGTCCCCACATCCGCAAAATAATATACACCACTCTAAACCGTAATTCAACTAAACATTAATGCACCAACTAAATGTTAATGCACCACTTTTTCGACTTTTTCGTTTTTTGCGTTAACGCACCATTTTCTAAACGCACCCATCTTTGGCCTATAACTTGGTAACGCGTTGAGAATTTGGGCCGTTTTGACAACACCCGTTTATGATAGTCTAATGCAAAGTCATTGTTCTTTTAAAATGATTGAAACGAATATGGAGGAGGTTATATTTGGACACACGCAAAATATTAGAGATAACTACGTTTTGCTCTCCAATTCATCTCTAGACCTCTATTTACATGCTGATTATACGAGTAGAATACAAACTAGGAATGATTCATAGTTACGTAGGTTGGAGAACGATGATGCTCGACTAACCAATCAAATATCACTACTCCTCTTGTGACAACCAAAACAGTTGTCACTTGTTGAAACTTTGTACTTTAGAAATCACATTTTTGGGCTATAATTTGGTCACGCGTTAAGAATTCGGGGTCGGTCCTTTGAGAAGAATTGAAGCTTGAGTCATGACGCATCGAAGAGGCCAATCAGACATACCCCCCCAAAATCACATTTTTGTATTCTAATTAAAATTCACAATATTTTAGATGTCTTATTTCTCATACGACGAACCCGTTATGTAGTTATAGCCACTAGAATTCAAAAATTTGATTTCGCGAATAATATCCTATTGGCTCAAAAATGAGCTTATTCGACATGTCATGACTCCAGCTTCAATTCTTCTCCAAGGACCGGCCCGAATTCGTAGCACGTGACAGGGGTAACAAAAATCACGAATTCCAAAAGTATGTTCACTAAATCTTCGACTCAAGACAACTACGTTAAAACTAAAGTTTTGTCCATTTTGACAATGTGAATTTCGAGGTCCGTAGCTTTTTAAACGAATAATTGGAGTATGTTTTCGGTGCTTTTATTGGATGCTACTTAGTCTAGTAAAATTTAGTTCGGTGAGCTGTCATACCCCACGAGTGTAAATTTCCATATTCGGTTAAACTATTAGTTGCCCCTAGAGAGGGTGAGGGCGGGCAGATTTGACACCCGTGCGTAAGTGAACATTAAAATAAAAAGTCTGAAAATTGGCAAATACAAAATAAGTTGTTTTAGGGACAGATGGAAAAAGGTCGCATTAGTTTGTCGCATTAGTTAATGCATTAGTTTCCATACAACTAATCTAATCTAATATACATATTCAAAGACTGAAACCTTAGCTTTCCAATGAGAGAGACAGGGAGAGAAAAAAATAAGCTTGGCCTATTATGCTATTTTCCCTGTGTTAGCTTTGTATAGATACAGTCTCTAAAAACTGAAGTAAGTTTCAGTATATGTTAGGAATGTAAGTCTCTAAACCTTTCATTATCCAAGCCTCAATGGTGTAATGGATAGCGCGACAGAAATCTAGAGATCCGTAGCCCCGGGTTCGATTCTCGGTTGAGCTTAATGTTTTCAAAGTGTTATAGTCTTTCTAGCTTCGGGCGGTCCGTTATCACCTGCATTGGGTACACGAATGAAATATAATGGTGCGGGTTTTTCTAATTCAAAAAATTCACCTACGGCTGAGAAAATGGCACTAAATACAGTGAAGTCATAAAAACTGTCCGATTTGAAGAGGCCAATTACGAGCTTTTAAGTTTCACGCGCGTTGATATTAGGTGTACGGAATTGAAGTCCATGCGAAATATTTTAAAGCCCAATATTTAGAGATAATTTATTATTATTTTGTAACATGCAAATTAGTAAATGTAGCTTGCGAAATAATATTGAAACCAATTATCTTCAATCATAGATTTTTCAATTTCATTGGATTGATTCTGGTCAAATGGTAATTCAGATCAATTCGGAACATTTATGCATTTTCCAATTTTGGTTTTTCTGAAGGCAGCTTAACAAAATGTTGCTTCCATATCATTCCAGATTTTGTTTCCTCCCACTTCCTGATCAATTCAATATTTACCAACGATGTTTCTCTACATTTTCGTAGCAATATCATTAAGCAAAGGTCCAGCGGTTGAAGATATCCGGGTTTCCAGGCGGAAGCAATAATACTTCTAAATTATCATACCTTTCGTTGACAATATGGCTGGGAGCATTACGTAACAATAAAATGAATTTTTCCTGTATACTTCGGACGAATACTGTCAGCAAACCATCTCATTTCTAGCCCTTCCGAAATGTGTTCTGGCTCTTAGTCTGTTCTAACTCTATCTCTCAGGCACCCTTTTATTTAAGTATGTCTCAGGGAGTGTTGTTCATCGGAGCGAACAAATTGATAGTTCTTCGCTTCCATCTCCCATTAAAAGTAATCACTATTTTGTAATTAAATTGTCAGCGTTAGTTAGCTAAGTGTTCATGCTTTAAACTGATATATTTGACTTGGAGATCTGGCTTCTAGAAATAGCGTACTAAGAATACCTTAATTAGTGTTAAATTCAGAATTATTATGTCGGAAACACCTGATATTCGTTTCCATTCCTATTGAAACTAATCAATATTTTGTAATGAAATTTTTAGCATTAGTTAGCTAAGTGTTCACGTTTTCAACTGATATATTTAGCTTGGAGATCAGGCTTCTAGAAATCGCGTACCAAGCTAAATCTAATTAGTGTCAAATTCAGAATTATGAGCGATTTTTAGAAGGCTTATATCTAAGCTAAATATATCTGTTGAAAGCATGCACACATAGCTAACTAATGCTGAAAATATCATTAAAATATATGGATTACTTTCGCTCAGATGGACATACCCCTTCTCAGGCACCTTTTTCGTTCTTTTTGAACTGAGAATAATCCGATTAATTCAATCTCCAGAATTCAAATATATGTGTTGTTGTCAAAAACGTCAAGGATTAATATGCGTTGAAACCATACAGTTGTCAATAGATTTTATTCAACATCAAACCGCTTGTGAAGTTCAGAAAGCCTGTATAGTAACCCTCACTCTGCATCTTCCTTAAAACGTTATAGAAATACACCAGGGGCCACCTTAACGCACCACCTTCGAGGAAAAAAAAGTGGTGCGTTAAGGTAGGTTTGGTGCGTTAAGGTG
>SCLF01127958.1:0-18648 GCA_004367975.1 Mesochordaeus erythrocephalus
ACATCTCAAAAATACTACGAACAATACTGGGACTGGGCACTTTCTAGTAAATTTGGACTATTGTTATGGACGACTAATAGAATATATTCCAGAATAACAGAAATCTCCCACATTGCAAAAGCAGTCTTCCCTACCAAAATAACTTCCAAATAAAAATCTATTATTTTAGTAAGTAATTAATTGTATGTTCGCTCTAAAATGAATTTTAAACCATATTGGCCCGTTCGAAGAAAACAAAATCCGCTGTTGGCATTGGGAACAAAGAATGATATTTTGTAAAATTGGCAATTTGGTAGAGTAGTGAATTGTTTACTTCACAAAATCACATAAATAATGAAACTAACCGACACAGACTGCTGTAGGTGGTACTGTCTGTAGTTCATCCTCGTGTGGACGGAGGATCCTCACGTCTCCTTTAGTGACGATGTTCATTGACTCCGTGGTCACGTTCAGTGCCTCCGCGGACACGGTCCATGGTATCGCGGTCGCGTTCATTGCATTCGGTATTATGTTGGTACAGTTCTGGCCCCTGTTAATAGCCTCTTTGATCGCACCGAATGACGTCATCGTACCCGCCATTGGAATTAGACCCGTCATGACCTTAACTGCTTGGTGATTCAGGTGATTTAGTAATGATGTCGTAATCAAATATCTCTCAGGCACCATTTTTGTCAACGGATCCTGTTTTTAGCGTTTTTAAGGCCTTAGACGTGGTTGAATGTTTGATTCACACTACTGACCCTCCATCTAAATTGGACTTGAAATTTTTTTGAACTTTTTTTAGACCGGAAGTACCGCCGGAAGTGATAGCTGAATACCAGAAATTTATTATTTTGAATCGCGGATCAAACCAAATTGTTGTCCAAGATGAACTCTAGTGTAAATTATCCTTAAAAAATGTAAGTGCCTACAGGTACAATAACTTAAGACAACTGTGTCTTAGAGAGGAAAACGTTGAGCAGCATTCCCGCCTAGAATTTGATTGCGCTTATTACCTACCGACCAGAAATTTTGACCGGAAATTAACCTAAAATTGAAAATTCGAAAATTTTCATAGTTAAGCGGAGAAACAAAATAGGCGTTCTACGGCTAGGTATTCTCCCGCAAACGTGATTTTATCGATTAACGTACGTGGATTGTTATTCTGTTCGTACTGTTCAACCTACATAATATTTTGTTTTGGTTAACCAATGGACACCGCGAGCGCGATTTCCTGTGGATAACACGGTGGGGATAAAACGTTCACCGCTCTTCTTTTCCGTTTTAAGCGAAAACGGACCAATATTTTCCGTTGAAATGTCGAGCTTTGGGCAGCTAGGCTATCTGGCTATTTAACGGTGCAATTTTTTCGATCAAAGATATGTATAGAAATCCAAAAATTTTCAGTGTACCTTAGCTTAATAGCAGGTATGTAATATTATTAAACATTTAGTAATTATTTGTTAACTATTCATTTATAAATATCAATTTTTTATATAAATAGAGAAAATAAATAATAATAAACGGAGATAGTGTATTGTTAAACCTTTTAACAGTAATAACTCGAAGTGATAAATGGCTACATTACGAAACAAAAGAGACGTTTTTGGAAAAATCAACGCAAGAAGGCCTGATAGAATGAAAAAAAAAATGGAATTTTTATGCTACAAAAGATTAAACATTGTGATTTTAGGTACTTTTATAGAAACAACCTTTCTAACAGGGCAGATAAAATATTTGGAATTTTTATGAACCGTAAGATTGGTAATATAGTCTCTCTCTAATTTCGACAGCTTCACGATATATTCAATAAAAAATAGCTATATACAATATAATAACGTTATTTTTGTATATGCCAACAATGATAATAATTAATAATAATTGAAACTGAGTTCCTACGGCTAAAACCGTTGGATTTCGGCAACAAAAAAACGGCATTGCTTTAGTGTATATTCAACAAAAAACGGCACTGCTTTAGTGTATATTCAACCAGAAATGTTCTGTACATGGTAGGATAGTCTGTATATAACGAAAATGATACGAAGGCAAAGCACTGACAAAATTTGCATTGAAATCAAGATACGACCACTGGGATAATTGAAGCTAAATTTTGCAAACGGCTTGGATATTGACCGAGAGCGAGAAAAAACATTTGGTCAGCCAAATTAGTTAAACTGAACGTTTTTCGTCGAGACTTAGTTAGTTTGAAAAGTATTTGTAATAAGCTAAAACTTGAAGCAGATACGTACATTCATTCTCGAGATATCTGCGAAAGAAGATCGTCTTGGACGTTTTGTCTCTTCACGGTATCGACCGGTTAAGAAGTTCTCAAAGTATTTGTTGCATACTTTCCTTCAGGTGATACTACTAGCCGAAAATCTTAGATGAAATTGTTGTTAAACAGGTTGTTAACCATTAAACTAATTTAATTGATTTTATTGTTTGTGTGTTGATATAATAATAAAATTATACAAAATTTGTTTTATAATAGTTAATTGCAAGCTTCCGAACTTTATGTTCATCATCAGGCTAAAAAAATAAATAAAATACAATATTTACAATTTTTTTTTTAATTTCGGAAAATACGGAAAACTAAAAACAAAATTGGAAAAAATATATGTATTAATTTTTTGTTTTGGTTGGTATTTTTTGGTTGTATTTTAATTCTGTAACTTTTAACTTGGTGATGAACATAAAGTTCGAAAGGTTGCAATAAATTATTATAAAACATATTTTATAATTCTATTAATTATTACTTGGTTCAAATAGGATTAAAAATCATTTATATTTTAACTCTGACGGGCACAAATAAACTGAAGTCGTATTCGCTCGTAAAATATTAGTATGATGTTTAATTATGTTGTTTTACTTTAGTACCTTATGATTTAAAATTACGCAAAATATGTAATAATAAAGAATATAACGTTTTAATAAGATAAGCACATACATGGGAAACTGGACCTACCGAGCATTTTATTTGATGAACTTGAGCAGTATAATGGAGAACGAAAACGGACGTTTATATATAACTGTATACATTATCTGTTCATCGTACGGGAGCTGAACAACAGTACGCCACCAGACTTGCTCCAGTCAATAACGAATACACAAAAAAGGTAAGACTTGATTGCCGAAAATGTGTAGAGATTGATTAAGGTTCGATTTTGTTCGACATTTGATTTAACTTAATTAGAGGATTTTCAGACTGCCAAAGTAAAGAGAGAAACAAGCCATATGAAATACAAGGTAAATTTCCCGTGTTTTTCGGGAAATTTGGCCGTAGTTGGTCCACTACCTAGGTCCACTTTCCAAGGTCAAACTAATTTTATAATACTGTTTTATTTTATTTTTTATAGTTAACATTAGCCAATTATAGTTGACCTTAGACCAAAACGACCAAAGTCATATTGCGTCACTGGGAAAATGAAGCAAGAAGGGTTAATAATCATGATCTTCGTGGTTAAATTTACATTCGCCGTACCACTTTTCTGAAATAAATTCAATGTCAACGTTAAAATTGGTAGTCGTATATTTATTTCTCGACCCGTCTCAACGCAAAATCCATGAATAGTTTTTAATAAAAGGTGAACGTTTAGCATTCTAATGGTGAACCTTTGATTCATAGATTTACCGGACAGGCGGCTCGAGAAACAATATACGATTTCAAACTTTAGCGTTGGCATTGTAATCAACTTCCAGGGCAATCATATTTGATAATACCAGCTTTACTGTATTAGACTGTAGGACAGACTCTGAAATTAGTGTATCGACGCCAATATAAGACATCAGACTTAAACACGTATTTTCGTGTAATTAGTTTTGTCAAAAAATGGCGTCATAGGCTGGCATGCCCGAATGTGAACGAATGGAGCCACTTATTGACCTTGAGCTATATTTGCTTTAAGTTGGACTTCATATAGGTGACACTGGATCAATATTTAATTAATATATATTTAAATCATTAAGCAAAGACAAATAGGGGTTATATAAAGGTAATAGAGGTACGTAATGACCGTAACCGAGGTTTAATGCGCATCAGAATGCGCCTCAAGGTTACAAAGGGAGTTATAAACCGGGAAAATAAATATAAATTAAGGAGGTATTGGTAACAACAAATGCTTACCTGAGGGTTCAGTAACCCCGTCGGTATTATTATTATCGTTATTTATATTAATTTATTAATTAATAATTATACTGTACAAAATAAGAATAATTATACGTTTCTTATTCATTTCCAGTCTATCATCGACCGAAAAGGTTAAAACATAGACAATTAGTATGACCCCAAATACCGCACGAATAGAGAATATAAAGCAACATGACGAACACCAGTGTGAGTCTTTAACGCAAAGCAATTTTCTTTAAAAAAAACAATTGGAAAATGGCTTGGTGTTGGTGATTCACATTGGTGATCTAATTCGGCTTAATATTATCTATTCATACGGTATATAGCCTGTCAACAAGAATATGAGAATTCCCCCATTAAAGAGCTTGACAAGAAATCGATATCCACCCTAGGAACATGCGATATTATAGTATACACTTGAATGACAACAGAAAACCCGTGAGCAACTCGACGTTTAATCCCCTTGAAATACTAGAAAAGAATAAATCTCGTAACACTCCATTTCGTTTTAAGTTGTCACTTCTTGATCGTCACACTTTTGTCGATATTCGTTTCAATAAAATATGCGATACAAAATTTGAATATTGTTACTATCGTTAACGAAGCAGATTTCGAGAATTATGTAAGTCGTCTGCAAGTTATTTGCTACCAGTGTCATTGATCAATCAAACTACTTGCATTTTCTATTACTTTTATAACTACTCGGTGAAAACTACGGAATTTTATTCACTTTTGGTGAAGGGTTAATACCCAACGAAATACCCAACTATAAGTTATTTTTTGCTTTCTCGATACTTAAGCTGATAGTACGTTTTTAAGGTCACTTTAGGCAGTGATTTTTGGATGGAACAATATTCCATGAAGTTAACATGTCCATAAGACACAAATTTCATAACCGTCCTTAACTATGCAGACGTCCTTAACTCGGGTGTCCTTAACTTGGGTAGAGGACCGATTTAGGCACTTCTAAAGAAGTTCCTAATAATAGTGCACAATAGTATAGAAAAACCAGTGTCCAAAGTGGACACCGGAGTGATAATAAAATATAAGTCGCATACAAAATAATAGAAATCGGTCCACACGGGTTGAGATTAAGAGCAATTTCAACAAATTGCCACTTAATTGATTAATCAAAAATAAACGAAATTTTGACTTTGAGATCCAGCAGTATACTCAAAGCGAGTTGGCAGGCCGGGGAGCGGATCCTGGTTAACGTATTCTAAGTGCTAATTGCTTAGTCCCTAATATAAATGATCGCAAAAGATCTGTTGAATGGCTTAGAATTGATTTCCCTTGACTAAGTGCAGGTGATAAACAGCCTAGGGATTATCTAAATGTCCGAGAGATTGGCTTCCCGTTGAATGTGGCATTATCCACATGTGACATTATCCACTAAGTGACCGAGAGATTTGATTCCCGTGGAAATGTAATATTGATGAACGGCCAAGGGATTACTCACGTACTAGATCTATATGCTAAATGGCTGAAGATTCGAATTCCCGTGGAAATTTGGTATTGATAAACGGCCTAAGAATTATCTACGTAATAGAACTATGTGCTAAGTGACCGAGAGTTTTGATTCCCGTAGCAATGTGGTATTGATAAACGGTCTAGGAATTATCCACGCACTAGAACTATATGCTAAATGGCCGATAGTTTGAACAAGATTGAATAATTTTAAACCCCTGTAAAAGTTCAAAACTATGAGCTCAGCTCTTTTGAAAATACGATTATTCAAAACAGGTCTACTGTAGAAACTTCCCAAAAAACGTAATTAACTCTGCAAACGTCCTTAATTTTGGTAGAGAACTGTATTAACCCAAACACGCTTCGCGCAAAAATGGCGACTTCAACTACAGATTGCTGTTAGGTGGAACTTCTGGTGATACTTTCTATTTAAAGATTGTCGCAAATATACATAATTACGTCCTCGGTAGTTATGCTGCTGGATGATGACCTTTACAATTTCCCTTTAGAAGCTTCATACTAAAAGGAGTTTATCTCACTTAAATGACAAACGCGTTGCTGACATTTGTCGGAAATAACTGTATAAGGAAAGCGACATTGAAGGTCAAACTAGCATTACCAAATTGGGTTGCCCGATGTTGCAACTATTAATTGCAATGGTTAATATTGTGCGGAAATCAAATGTGGCCACGCTGTCTACATTACCACTTTCACCTGTTGACCAAACTAAGCTTGTGAAGCGGTGTGGTTGACATTGGAAGAACCATGTTTTCTATTACTGGCAGATATTTCTTCAGTAGACGTGAATTTATTCTTATTGCGTATATCGAGAGTTTAGTTTGGTACCGTATTTACCGAGAGGTTAAAGGACGACAATTAAATAATGATTGATATTGTTGAATCAATTTAATATTTGACTAAAAATGTAACCTCGTATACACAGATTGAAAGCTAATCGATATTTGCGTAATATACAAAAAGGACTTTTGCGCAACTCGCAAATAATCAGAAGTGACACGGTTCAACAAGGGACGTTCCGCGCTCACCTACCACAAAGATAGGGGGCGAAATCATTAGAAACTGACACACGCGCAATATTAGGGTTAGCCAATGTAACAAATCGAAAATGTAAAAAATATTAACGATTCCATATAAATGGTGCAATTAGAATCCGACACAAGCAAAATGTTAGGGCTGGCTACGCTGACCCTAATTTTTCTCTCCAGTTTAACAATTTAAACACAAAGTGCTAGGCTCGCATAATTGGGTTGTTAAAGTAGATAAAACGTAGGGCTGGCACAGTTAACCCTAATATTTTGCGTGTATGAGGTTCTAAATGCACTTTTAGAGTTAAATGTTTTCGTTCGCCCTTAATATTTATGGTATGTAAGTCTGTGCTGTCCCGTTCAATAAAGCTTTAACTTAAAGCTATATTAAGAGTTATATTTGACCCGATTTTAGAATTAAAAGGCAATTATAAACAGACACACAGAAAAATCTAGTTTTTCTGCCCGATTTAACAAACAACCCGTATAATGACTCATTTCTAAAAGGACTGCGACTTTGGGCAGCCCCCATAAACGACCTCGTCGCTATTTTCAGTATTTAGTGTATCTAAAGCAGAAACCGTACCGCGTGAACTCATTTAGGTTGACATTGGAAGTCATACATGTATTGTGAAAATGAAGTTTGTCGTACATCGATCCAAACCAAAAATTGATAAAAAAGGTGTTTTTACAAACTTACTCTTTATAATAAAGATGAATAAATAGATAAAATATAATAAACATAATATCATCGACGAATGGGCTCCATGTTTGACAGGTGAGAGGTACCTCACAGGAGTTAACCTTCGCGGGTTGATGACAACCGCATGGAATAAGGAGCTGTATAGAACTAGACCGAGGAGAGAATTGTGCGAATTTTCAATATTTATTTACAAATAATATACTACTAATATTACGAAATATGGTGGTGTGGCCAATGATAGAGCGTTTTGAAAAAACAATATATTTTGGAAAATCGGAAATAACGCTAAATACAGTGATGTTGGATAAATTGTCCGGTCGTAGGCGGGATTTCCGTCTCTCCAATTCGTTTATGGCGTCGCAAGTATTTGAGTTAGGGTAAAACCAGGACCTTATTTATATATTTCACACTGATTATATTAACGAATTATTTTGGGATCAACCATCTTTGTAGGGTAATATTGACGGTAGGTACTATTGCCAAATATTTTTGCTAAGAAAGGGTAGACAACTTGAAAGGCAAATATTTGTCAAGTTGCTTAGATTAAGTCAACGATTAAGTCTACCACAGTAGGCAATAATTCTTAGATGTAATCATACCCCTGGGAGATCACTGCCCTTTGTATTCTAAGAGTATATAAAAGCATTACAAAATGTCACGAGGTATAATAGACCCGAAATTTCATATAGAAATATCCAGGAAAAAATGCATTTTTAAAAATAATGCTCTATGCCATATCCTCAACCGTTGGACCATTTTTCTAATGCTGTTGCTAAGAAAGGGTACAGACACTTCGTTTATAAATGGTTAATTGACAGTGAAATGGAACGAAACGGAAAAATAGAAGTCGATGAAAGTACAGCTGCTGAAGTTTTGCCAAAATCTCTCATTCTATGGAAGCAAAATTTTGTCAGGTTGCTTTCAGAAAAAAACAAAATTGGAAAATTCATAAATATTCCGAATCAATCTGAATTACAATTTGACCAGAATCTATCCCATCAAATTGAAAACGCTATGATTAAAGTTAACCTGTTTCAATATTATTTCGTAAACTGCATTTAATAAATTGCATGTTAAATAATATTAGTAAATAATTTCTAAATATTGTGTTTAAAGTCTTTCGCATGGACTTCGATTCCCTACACCTGATATCAACGCGCGTGAAATTTAAAGGCTCGTGATTGTCATCTTCAAATCGGACAATTTCTCCAACATCATTGTATATAGTTAATTTGATTGATCGACAAGTTAGGGTATCAACAACTATTTTTTTGAACAACGGTCGATAAACTAAAAATCAACTATCGACGGGTACAATTGTGGTTGTATACATACATTTTCTACGCTTCTGTAACATTTGCAAAATATCTACATTTTGTACTCCTATCCCTATAACCAGTGGGTGGTGTAGTACAATTTTTATATTGCAAACAATCATAATACCTTTGGTTTAATTCATGCCTAAGACCTTAAATATGTATTTCTAAGTCTACTCTGGTGCACTATTTTTATTCGGGGTATTTGTATTCAATAACGTATTAGACCAGATCAGTTGAATATGAATATTGAACCTTACAACACTCTTAGCATCAGACATATCAATATTTGGAAATATTTATTCACGAATCGTAGTCCAATCTAAGTACTATTTTCTCATAAAAAAGTTCATAATCGAATAAATCAAGTTGATTAGCCAGTACGTTGCCTTAACAAGCCTATTTTTTGTCCACTTAACTACGACTCGGCCGAATATTCGACAAATGTTTCAACGAAAAATTTCCAATTTTCTATTTTTAAGTTGACTTCTGTTTTTTAGATTAAATATCCGTGGGTACTTCCGGTCGAATAATTGTTCCAAAAAATCCCACGTCCAATTTAGAGGGGTAAGTATGGGTCAATCAAACATCCAACCACTTCTAAGACCATAAAAACAGTGTACGTGGTAAAAAGTATCCAAAAGGTTGCCTGGGAAGTATATATAAACTGGAAGTCGTCAGACCCGTTTCGATTGTGGGATTGGGATAGTCCCAATTAGCATCAAACACCCTTAGATGATTAAGTGGGCAAAAGTTTGAGACAACAAGATTTAAATACGTGTCGGTAATGGACAAGGCCAAACATTATCACTACGTGCATAATTGGCCCTTTCATATACAGCATAATATCTATCTAATATTAATGAATATTATCAAATATATTTGACCTTGAAAATTATTTTATCAACAAAAGTATTATTATTATAATATATTATATAATACAGCTATTACTATTATACCGATGACCTTAACCCTCTTGTAAAAACATAACCGAAAACTCTTCGAAAACATTGATATTCTGTGGCAACGAGCTACATTCACCGATTGGAGTCAATTTGGTATCTTTAATTCATACAAATATGTTAAAATTCCATGTCCGTAATGTAACGATAGAATTGTATATCTCAAATCGGACCAATGTGTCCCTCGTGATGTAGTGTAATTTCGTGAAGTATGTCTGATTGGCTCGAAAGTGGGCTGCATTTTTTCGATAATTCAAAATTATATTTCGAGAATCGACCACATCGGCTACAATTCTGTCTTCTGGCTCAAAATATATCATTTAAAGTGGAATCTCTTTAGAACAAGAGAAACACTGAGAATTATTTGTTTTGGTTAGAATCACGCATAAATTTTCTATCATCTATTTTAAATTCTAACGTCTGGAGGCTAAGCATCAAGAAAGGTGGCCATTTTTGTGCTAAAAAACCCACGGCGCTCCAGTTTTTTTACAAGGGGTTAATTATAATTAGCGTATGTGAGGATTGTCAATAAAACTGTCGGATATTATTAAACATTATTGATTATTATTCTTACTTAAGTGTGATATTACATCTCCAATGCACCTATTTAGGCAACCAAAAAGCCAATTTCTACCACCGGGAAACTTGTTTCGATCGCCATCGGAAACATACACTTTTCGATAGAATTTGTTCATAGTAAATATGCTTATGGTCTCAGTTTGCTTGAATAGTAAGGCAGCTTGCATTTACAGCAGTGTGTGGTCATTACAAGTGAATTTTGACCATTCGGGTGAAAATTACAGAACTTTGTCTACTTTCGGGGCGATATCCGATCCGGTCCACGAATTGTTACAAAATTATTAAATTGAGAAGTGGATAAGACCAAATTCATTGCATCTTCTTTTAAACGTCAGAGAAATATGCGAAATTTACATCATCAGTACTATTAGGTCTAATACAGATTAAAAACCCTAAATGCGCATAAAGGGGAAATATTAAAATTTGAAATCCGTAAATGATTAAATAAACTTTCCCAGACCAAGTTTACTACAGAACTTTTACCCTAAAATAAGCGCTCGTTTATTTTATTAAAAATAAAAATATAATTTTTTATTAGAGACCTTTTCGGGAAACACTCTATTGTGATTCCAGATTTAAAATAATTCATTTCTGGTTTATAGCTAAGACTTCCCGCGATTGATACTGTTACTATTTCAAGTCAATCGCTTCATTTATATGCTCGAAAATCTTGGGCTCAGCGCGATTCGAACCAGCACGTCCTTTCGTCTCCTGCAAATCCTCTATCTCCTGAGCCACAAAGTCCAATCTTTCAAGCATATATGCTCTTCGTGTCACGATACTAACCTTCTAAACATTATAGCAACACATTATACGTACAATTTAGGGCGTACATCAAATATTAATGTACTTTTAACGAGATATAATCGCTAAAAACAGGTTTGGTGGTATAAATTGCGGATTTTGTTGCCAGGGACATATGTTTTGTGATAATGATGAGTTTAATACACAAACCCATTTTCTAGTCATTCTAGTCACGCTGAGATTTCCGGTCAGAATAGCAGATTTTACTCTCTCGGTTGCGACTTCCACTCCGAACGTCTCATTAAACGTCATGTAGTAACGGTTTAGTGCGCTGCTCTGCCCGTCCTGACCTCAGCATGTTATTAATTAGATCGAACTGGATTATCAATGACGGAATATTGAGCCAAATGTAAATGAACCATCGTCCCAGACCTCCAGGTTCTAAGGCACTGATAAATCATGAACTAAACGTTCGAATTGGCATCGTAATGTTAAGGAGCCCTAACAGTGCCCTAAAATCTGCTTGGTTTTCTTGGGACTATTTCCCTTTGGAACCCAAGCGAAAAACACCACAACTTTTACGTTCAATCGCTTTTGTTAACTGGTGGTTATCATTATCCTAGTAATTAATATTGTTTGGCAGAGTATATCTATTATGTCAATTTAACTAACATGTTTTCCTTTTAAATACATGTTAAAAATAATGCCATAGGTGTTCATGCTGCTGTGAATAAACATTTAGCCATTATGTGAATGGGAAAATACATAATAATGTTCATAATGTTATATTGATGCATATCTCTCAGGCATCCTTTTTAAGTATGTCTCCTGCACCATTCCGTACATTTTTGTCCACGGCGATTAATCAAATTAACCCTCTTAGTAGAATTTCCTCGACGTTGCTTGGACAGAATTGACCACGATGCGGTCATAGGAATATAACGTTAAAGAAAGGGAAAAAAACTTACACCCACACCGACTCGAACACGTTATCTTTAGATGTCACCTCGACGGCATAACCTACTGTACTAGACTCTCTCGGAAATTTCCATTATTTTGATGACGTAACACTATTTACTTACCGTTACTTATGCGTTCAAACAATCCAGTATCATTATATTTTTAATCCTAATCAAGCTGCTTGTGCCGTTCAGAATGCCGTGCATAGTAAGGCAGCTGTCATTTACAATACTTTGTAGTCAATACTAGTGAATTTGGATTAGTTTTGGTGAAATTATACTATTGTATATACTTTGGGTATCCACTTTTCAATAGATTTTCCTCGCGACAAAATTCGTATGCCCCTCGCTATTTCATCGTAAATTAAATTTTCGCGTTTAACATGTTACAGTTTATTTCAATATGTATTCAGTAATCATAATTGTATGTCATTCAGAGTCATTTCGTTTCGAATTTAACTTGGCGTTGACCAGCTGTACTCACGTGTACTCCGTATTGTCTGTTATCTAAGTTTTGGTTCATCTTGGTCTGTATAGTTTCTATATATCAGTGAAATGTTAACAGTGAATGTCACTTTAGTTAAACCGAAATAATAATAACGGATCGTTGTATTCTCGAAACGAGTGAGCGTTTATTGCTTTCAAGCGTCTATTACCTTCAAGTTATTGGGAATGGGTAAAATCAAGGTTTCCGCTGAATAGATAATTTCTATATTTCGGTCTCCACTTAACTATTGATCGATCGATATCTTCACCTAACTAGGACATAGCTATCGTAAGTTGTAATTTTGTATTGTCATTTACTAGGTACCTGCAGGTACCTAAATTTTTTAAAGATAGTTTTCCACTTAAGGTCGTCTCGAGCAACAATTTAATGTGACTCGCGATTCAAAATAGCCAACTTCCGATTTCAGCTGGAACTTCCGGTCTAAAATATCGACGTCCGATTTAGGGGGTATGGGGGTAGTTCAACCCCGTCTAAGGCCTTAAAAGTGCTAAACATAGGGTCCGTGGGAAAAAATGGTCAAAATCGTGCCTAAGAGATATGTAATTATTATAAAATTGGGAAATAGAAGAGAAATATGCATGTGGATAATATGTTTCACATCCGGCCTCAAAATTCAAAGTCAAGGAAACTAAAAATCTATCTTGGTAATTTTTCGAGTCTGTTACTTTTGTTAGCATAAGGCTAAGTAGAAATGACTAATCGAAAACATTTTTGACATGACCTTGGTTCGAACCAGGGTTAACGGACCGACGGCCAATCTTGATCACCACTACACTAACATGTGTCGAAGGTATAGAATATAAATCTATCCTTTATATGAAATATATGAATTCCTTACATGAAGGATATGAACTTAATATGAACTTAATATAACCAACACTTTAAAGGTTAACTTATAGGGAATTGTTAAATTGATTTGTGTATATCCTGTTTTAGTAATTTTATATATCCAATTTATTCTTGTTGGCGCCGTTAAGTCTGTGGAATATGTCTCAAATACATATTCATTTCTGACAGTAGCGAAAGAGACACGAAATAGCTATAACGTTATTAGTATATGACATCATGGTCAAAATATGCATATTGATTAAAATCAACAATTAGCACCCCCCCCTAATACCACACTAAAATTTTGTCTGCACTATCCCAAAAAGCAGACAACTAATGTCATATCCCAATAACTTTATGGCATATAACGACCAAAAGGCTGTTTAAAGGATATAGTGATTTATATAGTATATACGTTCTTATAAATATTTAATTCAGTTAGACTCCTAAATGAACGATTAAATTCGATTCATCATTCTGACACAAAAAAGAACAGAAGATCATCTTCATCTTCATGAACATCCAAGACAGACTAAAATGGGCTTGAATCCACTTCAAAATGCTCTGACTGGATCAGGAAACGTTATGACCATTTTTTTCTATATTAAACAAAAATCATCGAGAAAACCACGTGAAGGTAATGAAGTTAGAGAAATTTTGGGAAAGGCTGTGAGGTAAATTGTAGTACCTATAAAACTATTTCGTTGCTAATTATTATTGGTATATCAAACGAGTGTTCCCCTTTCTGAGAAAAAAAAGTGTTGGTGTTTGTATTTGCGTTTATAGTAATAAATCATATAATAGACAAACAACTAGAAACTCAAATGCAAATACTACAACTTTTAACATTTCACCGAAAGGAGAACACTCATTTTATAAACCTGTTATCATGCCTACCAGCAGATACCGCTGATTTTAATATAGGATACATAATCCATTAGTTATAGATACATTCCCGAATGTATGAAAAATGTTCCGGATACACATTATGTAGTAAATTATGCAGACGTAAAAAAAGGTTCTTAAAATGTGAAACGGGTACCCACATAAAAGTGACAAGATTTAGTAATTGAATGTAGAAAGAAAATAATATTCAACATTCGATATAATAGCGTCAAAAAGCAACTGGTTTAATCATATTCGCATTAATAATAATAATAGTATGGTCAGGTTTTTAACCTACAGGAACAATTTCACCGAGAGCCGAATTAACCCACGCCCGTGCACGAGTGTCATTACCGACATTTAAAACTGTTTGTTGGATTCGTAATAGATCTGACCAATTAAAATAGAGTTATCATTTAAAAACGGGATTAGCCGTTAAACGAATTCATGTGGAGATTTCGGGCAGTGACAAAGAATAGGAAAATAGCGTTATCTCACCGTGTACGGCTCGATTAAAATCATAGTAAGAAACCTACAGAAAGCTGGTTCGAAAACGTCAAATTGCACAACAAAAACGTCAGAAAAGGCTAGAACTGCTAAACAAAAGGTTGGATATACTTATGGCATGTTTCGTTTATGGGTTATATGGACTTTCCCTATGTTAGTCAACCTAGACTGGGTTGCAGACTTCTTCTGGAGGTCAAATATAATAAGGGGTTAATTTAAGACATTTGATTAATAGCTTCTTCAGTAATCACTATAAAACTGATGAACGCATAATACGAAAGCCATAATCGACGCAATCTCTATTTTCTTTTTAAACGACGTTCGCGTGCATATTTAGTTTCAAATATGTTTGGCCATTTACTAGAACTTTAAATACCGCTAATGTGGCACATCAATGGATTGCTTCAAAAGATTTGATCTGCCTGAAACATAGTTTACTCACTACATTCTAAAAGGTTAACGTCGGTTTAACCTCTCGTGTTGTCTATTGTGAATATTTGAGCATTATTAACCCGTACGCTGCAGAAATTGTTTTATTCCCCAGCAGCAATCTGTGTATTTAAACACATCATATCGAATCTGATTGGTTCATCTCTATATAGTTACTAACAGTTGAGCTGTTTCGGTCAAATTAGGTCATTCTTGACCTTATGGGGTTGCTTACTACGGTATTTAGAATAGCCGCTTATGCAATTAATTATTAATTCCTATAATTATCGACCCCCTTATCAGAATTTGTATTTTTTATGTCACATTCTTCCGATCATATCCATCTACGTCTGGACCAAACATGGGCGTATTTTGCCACCGCAATTTTGGGCTTGATTTGGTGTGGGTTTTCCCGTATATATCTCGATCCCCATATCAGAATTTGTTTCTTTTTTCCTCATCTTGTTCGCTTATCTCCCTCTGCCTCTGCACCAAACCTGGCGGTATTCCACTTACGAATTTTCTCATTATTATATATAGCAATATGGATAAGCCGTAAGACTCATATCTGAAACGAACACATTTTTAATGTAATTAAATGCGCATTAAATGCGCTTAAATTTTTTGGTCGGATAAATCTTAACAATAGAGGTATTTGTCCAGTCCCCTTTCCGCAACTTTCTGATTTTTCGTTCTTTGCGTTAACTTCCGGTCAAAATTCGTGGTCGAAAGTTATCCTAAAACGTGCGCAAGAAAATTCGATTTAGAAGACACATCTATCTTAAATTATAAAAACTAAATTTTTGAAAGTGCCATAACCTAAGTACTGTAGATACTAAATTTAGCTGAAGATACTTTTCCAATAGAGGTTTTCTCGTGCAACAATTTGGTATGATTCACGATAACAAAATATGAATCTCCAGTTTTTAGCATCCACTTCCGATGCTAGTTCCAGTCTGAAACTACGTTAGAAAGAATCGGGTCCTGGAAGGAAAAATGCGGCGTAGAACCACTCTAACAGAAGTTATGGGCCGATTAACGGTCACCTGTGTTTTAATACACATATTGCAACGTGCGGGTTAAATAAACAAAATTTTCAAATACTAGAATTTTCAAGCTGTTTTCATAGAGTGTGGTGGTAAATTTGACACTCATAGGTTATCTTGTACTCTCTGATTTGTTACACAGCGGTAAAATCTGGACAATTAAAGATAAAAACATTTAAAACAGCCTTGCCGATATAAATTACTAACGTGATTATATCTATGAATTATATCTATGAATTCTATATACGCAGCTTAAACTAAGGAAATATTTGGCCAGGGAATTGAAAGACGTAGGCACAAAAATAGAGGTAGAAAAATTACATTTGGAACAGACAGGGAAACTATTTCTAGGCGAACTCGCCCGGTTAAAACAAAACAGATAACATATTACGATTAGTGAGTCTATTTTAAATATGGAAGAAACTGCTTTGCTCATTAATGACTCAGAACGTTCCAATTTGATCGTGGAAGGCGGAAATTTCAAGTTTTTTAAATATGGTAATAAAAAACGAATGACGTATATGCCAATTATTAACGAATGAAAATGATTGGTTTCAATATTATTTTGCTAATTACGTTTAATTATGTACATTTAAGTTCATTGATTAATAAATTATTAATAAACATTGTTTTTAAAGTGACTTTGGATGCACCTTTTTTCCTAGCCTGATTTTTTAATTGGTACTCTTCCTAGTGCGGAATTACCCCTCCCCATTGTAATACCTAATACGTAAACTATTGCAAAACCTAAACATTGACGAGTAGGGGTTAATTTCAGCTTTTGTCTTCTTTGTGACATA
This sequence comes from Mesochordaeus erythrocephalus, assembly GCA_004367975.1. Taxonomy (NCBI): domain Eukaryota; kingdom Metazoa; phylum Chordata; class Appendicularia; order Copelata; family Oikopleuridae; genus Mesochordaeus; species Mesochordaeus erythrocephalus. The sequence continues at coordinate 16,885 of SCLF01127958.1, forward strand.
TTGGCACGCACACGCTATAAACTAGAAGTTGTGCCAAGTTTGGGGAAATTAACAACTACATAGTCTTCGTTGTGAAAACTATTAAACATCGCGTCAGATTTGATTACCTTTGTAATACATTGAGCTACAGGTTTGAATCGAACTAGAATTTTCTCATTTTGCACCAGATGCTTAACCCTAACGCACCACAGCCACCCGGACAAATAGATTTCCAGTATTCATTTTAAATTTAATATTTGTATATATTATATTTAGAATCAAATGTGATAATTATTAAAAAAAGTGAAATATTGACAATAAACTATTAAGGAACCAGCTTCGCTCAAAGGTAAATCTAAGGCAGTTCGACGAAAATTCACCCGAATATCAACGGCGAAAAAATCAAGCAAGAGTGGAAATTTTTAATATTGTCTGCGACTGATGACACGATTCTAATAAATTTGTATAAAGATTCAAAACCGAATGTCATGTCATGTCATGCGAGGTCATGTTAGGTAATAGGCCGAATGAGATGTAACACCATATGGGCGCGTAAAAAAGGCCCTGGCAAGATTAGTTCGGAGCTCACTGATTGGCTAGAGCGTTCGAAGACCGGGCTCAGCAACCTCTTAGTGCCAATTTTAACGACATTTGTAACTAAGCGAACATAATGCCTACCAGTGTCGCCGCCACTTTCGATAATTACGTTTAACTATATTCTTTGGTTAACAAACATTGCGGCTAAAGTGACTTTGGCTGCACCTTATTTCTTAGACTGAAAAAACTCTTGTGGATTAATCGAGACCTATAATTGGCTCTTCCATGTGCCATTTGACCCAACAATACTACTCGGAAATTGCGAAATCAGTTCCGGCTGACATTCTATGGACAAATTGGATGCCAAAATGGAAAAGTAAACAATTGAGTTCCCATTTATAAACTTAATTTCTCGTGTTGCTGAATACTAACAACGGTAACGTTAAAATTGGCAGTCGTCTATTTTGTCGGTAATATCCGTTAATGTTTTTTAATTAATCGTGTGCCATTAGAAAGCTAAACGTTCAGCAAAAATTTGATTAAAAACGATTCACGGATTTGTCGGTGTATATATATTGTATATCCTATTTTCAAAGGCCGTAAAAATAAAGTACAGTGGTTCGGTCCGCTAAATATGGCACAGGAGATATCGTTCAAGAGACAGTCATAATACATATAAACCATATATACGTATATATTCAATTGTAGATAATTACCAGGTATAATTTCGACTGTTTACCTGTTAAAATAAGTATTTTGACCTATTGTATCAATATCTAGTCATAATAGTGTTTATACTTCAGCAAATCGTTTAATTTATTTAACACGCGACGTAATAAATTGAATGAGATACAATTATATCGCCAAGTTAAATAAATTAATTAACAATATTACCTTAATTAAGTATATTTATCTATTAAATATACTACTAGCGTATCGCATTAATTACTTTAATTGTGCAAATTAGCATGGTATTAACATTATTATTACTATTTCCTCTCTCGTCCAAATTCAATGCTGGATGTGGCCACTGTGTACACATGTGTGCCACTATCATGTTATTCAATCATGCTACTCATCTTACTAGTTATATGATCATAGCAGTAATACATATTCACTTCAGTATGGCTAAATTTCATTGCTAAATTCTGGTATAATAGTATAAAATAACACATTTACTTGTCCCAGCCTTATATGTGGATGTTATTCAATACTTAATTAAGGTTATGTTACGTATTAATTTATTTA
>SCLF01128070.1:0-10638 GCA_004367975.1 Mesochordaeus erythrocephalus
TCGATTAATATTGCTGGTATAAAATAGCCAATTAGGTGCCTGAGGGATACTTAAATAATTAGGTGCCTGAGAGATATCATAAAAAATTAGAAAAGTGAAAAAGCCATGATTTTGAAAATTTTGAATTTCATTTTAGCATGTGTCCTAGTATCCGTAAAATGCCATCTTTAGCGTTGCTGGCACAAACTTGCCAGGTTGTACCGTGACGGTTAATAGAACTTTAACACCGTAAATAGCCAGATAGCATAGTTTTGGCTTGAGATGAAAAAGATAAGCGGTGGACACTTTTGGCTTTATGGTATCCACAGGAAATCCGACTTTGCGGTATCCACCGGTTAAACATAATAAACTTACAAAACATCAATGATATCATTTAATTAAGCCACCATTAGTTACCATTCGTATGCTTGATGCCGGGTATTAACCGGACGTAGCCGCGCTATTGGTTAGCGATAAATTAAATGACCTTTGTTTCGTCCACCTAAAATCACCGCGTGTGGAATTTAAAGCCTCGTGAGTGGCCTCTTCAAATCGGACAATTTTAGGCTAGCCACTGTATTTTTGTCATATCTCTTGTACCCAAAAAATCGTGCGACTTCTCTTCATAGATGAATACCATATTTCGACGAACCTCGAGATATGGAGACGGGTAACGATTTAGTGCATTATTTACTGAAAATATTCATAGATTTTTCCGTCTTTATTCGCATTACTGTAATTCCTATAGTCAGTTAGTATCACAGATTTCACAATATTACTTACTAGGATGTCGTCACAAGCCTTGACACAAACACAACCAGTGATCGGGTTGTAATCCCAAGTTGCATTGGGCGGTTCTAAAATACGAGTTAATTCTGCGAAACATAAGAATCTCTCAGGAACCTCTTTTTAAGTATTTGTCAGGTACCATAACTCTCACACTAGTGTCTAAAGTGGCCCCTCCTTTCCGGGGGTCTAGAGAGCAAAAGGTCGGTTAACGAGACTTAGCCAGTCTGTTTTTTCTTGCGGTTTTTCATCTCATTACAGAATGTCCAAAATTATACTCCTTCATACAGTTAACCATACTCCTTCATACAGTTAACCCCCCAAAACCGGGTGTTGTCCATCGTGTCGAATCGCATCGCTCTATTTTCGCGTAATTAGAATCCTACACACGCAAAATAGTAGGAAAATTTGAAGTGATTCGACACGATGGACGCACCCCCAAAAACCCCTATTGTGAAGACTTAAATTACCATAACTTGAGAAGAATCAATTGTACGCACTTTTGGTAATTTCAAACGTTGATCGCGAAGCCAAACTCTATAAAATATCAGATTCTAAGGGTATTTGATAGATTTTCTCATAGACCCGTTATGTGGAGTGAGCGAATTTATGTCAAAACTATCATTTCGTGAAGTATGTCGGGTTAGCTCGAATGTGGGCTTATTCGACGCGCCATGACTCAAGCTTTAATTCATCTTAGTGGACCGACCCGAATTCTTAACACGTGACCCGTTATTATCACGAATTTATCACGAATTTTTCACGTTTCGATTTTATTATGATTTAGAATACATGTCAAGATCACAAAGTATGTTCACTAAAAATTCGACTCGAAATAACTGCGTTAAAACTATATCTCAGGACGGTCAAAATCAACTATATTCAACTCATTTTTGTCTTTAGAGGGGTTAACTGTACGAAGGAGTATAATTTTGGGCTTTTTGAAAATAGATTCGGAACCGCAATGAAAAACTCTATCAGACCAACTAAGTACCGTTAACCGACCTTTTGCTCTCTAGACCCCTGGGGAGGAGGGGCCACTCTAGACACTAGTGTCTTAGGCACCAAATTGTAAATTTTGTCGACCGATCTTGTTTTTAGCGTTTTTAAGGCCTTAGACGTGTTTGATCGGCCTATACTGACCCCCCCCCGGCCTTAAAATACACGTGGATTTTTTTGTAACCATTTTGGACCGGATGTACCGCCAGAAGTGACAGCTGAAAACCGGAGATTGATTACTTTGAATCGAGAATCACACCAAAGTGTTGTCAAGACAACCTCTAGTGGAAAAGTTTCTGTACAAAACGAATCTTTAAAAAATATTTTTTTACAAGACAATTGTCTCACATAAGATAGGTCGTCCAGAAGTTTTAACCGGAAATAAACCTAAAAATTTAAAATTCTTAATTTTTTATTTAAAATTTTACTAGAGAATATAAATACACAAATAGTCCATGACAGAGAAACGAAGGTGTGTATTTAGGGTTTTAAATCCGTATTCGATGTATTATTATTGATGTTAGAAATTGAACATTTAAAAGAAGATGCCAATAATTGTATATAAAGTATATAAAGTATATAAAGTTGTGTAATTCTCACCAAAAATGGTCAAAATTCACAAGTTATAACCACAAACTACTCGACCATGGCAATTGGTTTTCAAGTATAAATTTAATCTTTCCATTTCCCACCAACGCATCCATACTGATTCATTTTGATAAAGCACAAAATTATTAAATTGTCTTGTTTTAACCATTTTCGGTTCAGCTTTTTGCTTGGATATTTTTTGTTCGGATTTTCCTGAACGGTTTTCCCACGAACAGACTTAAACTTTTGATATAACACATGAATTGAATTTTAATTGAATTTTGGTTTATTGAAGTCAGTGGTGGCCTTTATGTATTGGACGAAGGTGGAGCGCCTTTTATCTGGGTGTGTCCATCGGAGCGAACATTCTGCTATTCGTTTCGATCTCCCATTGCAAGTAATCAATATTTTTTAGTGAAATTTTTAGAATTAGTTAGCTAAGTCTGCGTGCTTTCAACAGATATATTTAGCTTGGAGATAAGTCTTCTAAAAATTGGTCATAATTCTGAATTTGACACTAATTAGATTTTGGTTTAGTACGCGATTTCTACAAGACTTAGCTAACTACAAGCACTTAGCTAACTAATGCTGAAAATTTCATTACAAAATATTGATTAGTTTAAATAGGCGATGGAAGGGAATAGCAGGTGTTTCCGACATAATGATTCTGAATTTGACACTAATTAGCTTTGCTTAGTACGCGATCTCTAGAAGCCTGTTCTACAAGCCGAAGATATCAGTTGAAGGTGTGAACACTTAGCTAACTAACAGTAAATTTCATTAAAACATATTGATTACTTCCAATGGGAGATGGAAACGAAGAACTATCAATTTGTTCGCTCCGATGAACAACACTCCTTTTTATCCTTGACTACTTTGCAAGGCGTGAAGGAATCTTAATAAGAATAAAATGTAACAGCTGCACTGCAAGAGTGGCAATATATTTCCATATAGAATTCCTGATACTTTATGATTTTTAATTTATTTCCAACAATTGTTAATTAAAGTTTTCAAATTTTCAAAGCACTTTTTTACTATTGTGCCTTGCTGTTGCCGCCAAAAAAACCCTGTTTCATCGACGTTGATGATTTGGTCGGCTGAAAAAATAACAAGCTTATTGTTTAAACCAAATTGTTTAACCAAATTGTTTAAACCAAATTGGATTTTCGAGGTTTCTGTCAAATCCTTCAATGATGAGGTTGTAAATTTGACAGCTTTATCACCCTTCGTCCTTCTTAAAATTACTTCTTCCAGATGATCTTCGAACTGACCAAGCTCAATAGTCTCTCAGTCAGATTTATTATACGCTAGATTACATTTTCCGTTTCCTCGACTTTCAATTATTTTATCGCATTCTTTTTTGATTCTGAAGAAGACACTACTGGTCATTGACTTTCCATATATTCGATGATACACGTTAACACTTTCAAATATGTTTCCGTTCATTATCATCAGGTAAAACATAAGTCAAGAAATTCTTTTTTTTTTTTATTTCTTAGTTTCTTTTGAGCTCGTATTAGATTGTTCCATTGCTCTCTGTATCACATATATCGCTTTCAAAACTATGAAAAATATTTCATATTTTGAATATTCTGAACATTAGTTTTTTTGGAAAGAATTCAGATTCCATTTTATCTGATTCCGTTCGACCAAAAAGTAGGACTTTTGTCAGATTTTTCATGATTTCAAAAGTCCTACTCTTTGGTCAACGACAGTATATATCACGTACACGCTTTGAACTTATTTTACTCATCGACCAGTTTTCCCGTTTTACTCGAAACTGAGAAAATTGATTTTTTGGAGAAATTTAATTTTTAGCCACTTCAGTAGCTACTACTCGGAGCTCATTCAGTGTTCATTCAGTGTTCATTTTGTTATAATAATGCGTGTCCAGAGCATAATGTATTAATTTGAAATTCATGTTATTGTAAAATTAATAAAATCTAAAAATAAGTTTCTTTCTTTTATTCTGCTAAATTTCTTCCAAATTATGTTCATCTTCGTATGCGTGGATCATCACATCACAAAAATACTATGGACTTCCAATTATTCGTCCGTTTTTTCTCTACATTATTTTGCGTCCAAATGCGTTAAAATAGAAATGCGCCGAGAGCCATATTTCACGTGGAAACATTGGTAGTTACGTACGCTTACATACGCTCAATTGTTTTGGTCCGATAGACATCGACTGGAAAGTATTTTTCCAGGCTTTTAATGACAATTTTGGAATTTGTCGTTATGTGGGTTCATTTTCGGTCAAATATCCAGGTCGAATGTGATACCCGCTTAACTGTAACTCTCGAAATCGAGAGAAACAATCAAATGGTCCAATATTTCTTTCCACTTACCCCGTAAACATATCAAATGTCATCTTAAAATATGCTCAAGGAAATTCAGTGCCGAGTTACTGATCCATGTTTTCCTAACTAGGACGCGGCTGCCTTAAATTGTAGAAATATCGTTTCTTGATTACCTCTAAGTACCGTCATTCTTTAAAGATTATTTTCTACCATTTATCTTGCGCAATAATTTGGTGTGATTCAAACTTCAAAAACAATTTACGGTTTTTGAGTAGCACTTTCGTGGATACTTCCGCTCTGAAACTATGTTATATGACGCGGAACAATTTTCTGGGAGGGATCTTGCTAGGACCTGTTAAGCGTGAAATGCAAAATGCAGTCAAAATGGTCCTCAGAGAATCAATGACCTACCCTTGTGATTTAGCATATCAAAGTAAGGCGCTATTCCAATTTCGTTCGACCATTTGCGTCTTGTGTCCACACCGAACCAATCTAACTGATGTTGTAAATTAATTCCAATTGGAATGGACAATACGCCAACTAAGACTAAGGTTTGCTATACAACACCAAATCTAGTATCTCTAACTCTTTATCGACTATGAGTCCATCACACTTAACACTTCTTGTAATGATCATTGTAGTGGCCCACTGAAAGTCATTCCATGAGAAATTCCAATGAGGCGTTCCCATGCTCCATTTGTGCTTTAGTTCTTCGAACCAGTTTTCAATATCATCCAGAAGGATATCTATTTTTCGTCTGAGTTGTTTTGGCAGTAAATTCATATGCTTTTCTCTAGTGATAAGTATTAAAATGAAGTTTGACGACTGGGATAGACCTGTAATGAATTGGAATGGTGCAATTACGGATACTCGGCAGCGTAGAAATATATTCGCTAGGGAAATATCTGCTTCAGTTGTATGGAACAGATACCCATATGATCATTTTTGTTCAATTCAAGCCACATTTATTCACGACCATAACTCTCAGGAACCTTTTTGGATACTTAGTCGTTGTTGATTGCTTGATTGACCCCTACCGACCCCTTAAATTGGACGTGGGATTTTTTGGAACTATTATTAGACCGGAAGTACCGCCGGAAGTGACAGCTGAAAACCGGAATTTGGTTATTTTGAATCGAGAATCGCCCCAAATTGTTTTACGAGACGACCTCTAATGGAAAACTATCTTTAAAAAATGTAAGTACCTACAGGCACTTATGAAATGACACTTAAACTGTTTTAGTTTTTTTACAATTTAAGACAGCTGTGTCTTAGATAGGAAAACGTTAAGCAGCATTCTTGCTTAAGGACCATAAATTGTGACCGGAAATGAAGCTAAAAATAGAAAATTCGAAGTTTTTCGTTGAAAATTGGTCGAATATTCAGTCGTATCACAGTTAAGTGCACAAACAAATTAGGAATTCTATGGCCGGGTATTATCTCGTAAACTTGATTCTTATCGATTGCCAATTATTTCGGAAGATTTATGTATTCGTTGACCAATTCTTCTAGTTTTCATTTGGTATGTGTATGTTATTGAATCTGAAATAAGAAGGAAACCGATCTAAACAATTAATTGGCATTGTTAGTGAAGGTGATATAGACCAGTCTATTATATAAGTGACTATTATGAATAAAGCATAACAGGAATAAAGTAATGTGACTCCTATAGAGACGCATATGTGTGTATTTTGGGCTTAAAATCTCTACACGGGGTATTATTGTTGATGTTACAAATTCCGAATATTTCTCTAACGTTTAAAAGAGGATGCAAATAATGCTTTGGTATTATCCACTCCTCTATTACATCATCTTTGCAACAATAATCGGAGTAGCAATTTTAATCAAAAACGGTCAAAATTCACTCGTAATGACTAGAAACTACTGTAAAGGCAAGCAAAACTGTATGGTTTCAACGCATATTCATCCTTGGCGTTTATGACAACAAAACATATATACGAATTCTGGAGATTAAATTAATTGGGCTAATATCACTGGTCATAAATATCCAAAAAGCTGCCTGACACATACTTAAACAAAAGGGTGCCTGAGAGATATCCGAGCGTACGCCGGAAGGCCAGTGAGGAATAGTGAACTGAAGTAGCCAATTACATTGGGCAAAATTAAGGGATATTTAATTCACATATCCCAAATCTGCCCTGAGTGTACTATTTTTGTAATTGGCTAGAGGCGGCAGTGGGCGGAAACGGGCGTTCACACAGAGTCCTGGAAGAAGACAAAATAAGGATCCCCCAGTGATTTGCCAACATGTCATTATCTACTTCAATTTACGGTTTCTCGCTGGCCTTCCGGCTTACGTGAGGATAGGGTCGTGAATAGATGTGGTTTGGAAGAAACAAAAATGACATTTTATGTCTTAGTGAGAGGGTAAGTTCAGAGCGTTGAGGAAAAAGGTGCGCGGTTAATATAATGAATGGTGGTCGAGGGAGCAGAATATTCATTCCTGTGACTACTTCTACAGCCACATTCTTTTTCGTGCATGAGCCAAAGTACCACCAAATCAAATCCATCAACCTAAATGTTTGGTATAAAGCTCGGCTCAACTCTGAAAGATAGTTACTTTCTCCCTGTTTTAATACTACTTCCTCGCACTTGTATTGGATACTTACTATACATTTTTCATTTTCAAATAACAGTTCAGACATAAAAGTATTGCTAGATGACATTATTCAACCGGCCAAGTTTTAGGTTGGTATGGTTATATCTCCCAAGCAACTATTTGCACATAGTAGGACAAGATGAACGTCTTTAGCGTTTTTAAGGCCTTAGAAGTGGTTGGATGTTTTATTGCCCCTCTAAATTAGACGTGGAATTTTTACCGCCATTTACCGAAATTGACTATTTTTAGTCAGGAATCACACTAATTTATTGTCCATTAATATCTCTAGTTGAAATCTATCCTCAAAAAAGTTAGGTACTTGGCAAATGACACATTAGAAAAATCAGTTTTTTTACAATTTGACAGCTGTGAAAAACAGCATCTTTCCCGCCTAGAATTTTATTGGGCTTATTTTAGGGTATCTATGGACTAGGATTTTTAGCCGGTAGCATTGAAATACGAAATGTTCCGTCGAAACTTGGTGGAAATATGTGCCGGCCTTAGTTTAGCCGACAGATAAATATAGGCCTGTTAGCGTAAAGTGTTCGCTCGGAACGTGAACTTAATCGGTTACAAATCAAACGGTGAAATGTCGTTTATTCTGGTTCCTTTTCCGAGATATTCTCCCACGTTATTCCTTCCCGGAATAAGAGTATCCATGAAGTCAAATCAAATTGATATAAAGGAAACCATTGAAAAGAGAACGATGAAACAAAACAAATAGGGATTATAGAGATCACGTGGAATACAGCCAAGTATGATTCACAGTTACGTGAGTTGTATTTCAAAGTAGCTCGGAGAACCAATCAAATCACTTAGTGTCTTATTATCCTGAAAACGAGATCACGTTAATTTTTCCCCTTTTATTAAAATTTCATTTTCGAAATTACGCCCGACGGCGTAAGCTCACAGAACAGAGAACTCTAAGAAGGTTTTATAGAAAATTATAACGAGTTATAAAAGTTAAAAGAGAAAATGGGTTATGGTTGAGATAGGTTATGGTCGAGGGCGTGGTTAGTCACCGTTTTGGGGTGAACATGGCAACTTTGATTCACTTGGATTGATACCTTGGGAAATGGTGTAAAATGTATAATTATATTGAAATTCATTATGGATTTTCATTTGGGACTTCTGTGAATTGGTTTTTGAACTTGTTTGTGAACATTTTTGGTTTGTGTTTCACAATGCAGTTCACTGTTTTTGTGATTCTAACTTTTTTATTTCTTGTGAGTGATTGTCACTTTGGGAATTCTGTGAACTGGTTTGTGAATTTGTTTCTGAACTCGAACAAACTGCGAATTGATATGATTTTGTGATTTTTTATTGGGTTTTGGTTTTGTGTTTTTCACAGTGCGTTTCGCTGTTCGTGATTAATTTTGTTATCGTGAATCTCTTTGTGTTTTATCACTTTGAGATTGGCGCTTGTGATCTAGCGCTGTCCGTTTTCGCTACATATCTAAGGACTGGCGATTTGGTGACTATACTCCTTTGAAAATTACAGGAAGTTATCGGATGCTGGTAGTGATTTTATCAAAGCCCAAGTGACATTCCCAGCTATTAGGATTGTCGGCAGCTGGGAGGGGTAATTCAAACTTGATAAATGTTGAATACCCGTCAGTTTCCAATTTAGGCCAATTTAGGGTCATTATTTAACTACAAAGTAGATTATAAACTGATTTTGTGAGTGTAACTTATTTATAGGTATGTTCAACTGCTGTCAAAAACGTGATGTAATTTTTTGTAAGTTATAACTGGTTTTTGACAAATCTGTTAAATTAATACATTGGATAAATCAATTTGTAATTTTGCAAAATTGATTGTCAAGTAGTAATAAATCAATGAAGGTCAGAAAATTGCGAATTAGCAAAATTCAGCTGAAAAAGGGACTGAAAAAATTATTGGACAAATTATTTCTCAAATTGGCAAAATGTTGGTGTCTATCTGGAACGAAAATTAGAGCTAAGGCGGACGATAGGGCAGTCATTAATTCAAAAGAGAGTCTTTTGCTCCTACCTTGTAGTTAGAAGGAGTACGAGACCTAAAAGTTCTTAAATTTTTTGTTAAATTTGCAAAAAATGTCGTGTTATACACTCGAATACTGATTGGAAATTAGCATTAAATCGATGCAGGCAAGAAACTCGCATTGATAAGTATAGGTTAGCAAGTTTGAACCAACAATATGGGTAAAATTTGTGAAATGATTGTTAAAATTTGCAAAGTATTTGCAACACGGTTAATTCTAACCATAAAAATATCTGGAAAATCAGTAAATGGTGCTCCTATTCTAATTAAGGTATAGAGTAATTTTATGTCAAGCCCCACCGCAGTGGTTAATGACTTCATGCGCCGAGCCGTTAAAACCGCAATCAGTTAGACTTTGGTTAAATTGGAATTAGGGCCGTCCAAACGGAACCACAGAACTTCAAGCTAAGAAAAACACCTCGTTAAAAAATCTTAATTTTTAATCCCAAACCACAAAAAACTCGGTACTCACAAAAAATTTGATTTGGGATGCATGCCCTGCCATATAAAATGCACTGGTAGATAATAACTTTATTTACAAAAAAACAAGAAATTATATAGAAGGTGGAACATGTTCTTTTCTCTGTCTATCTGAAAAGACAAAAAGAACAGGCGGAGCGGAAGACTTATTTTCAAACTTATTGGACAAGGTCTGATTATATCTCTCCACGAATATAGGCCCACATCATGACTTTGTCTTAGGCGGACTTCCTCGTGATAATTGTAAGTACTTTCTAAGAAAGCATAATGCAGACGAGTTTTGTTCTCTAGGGAAGTGTCCAATATTGGGGTGATGCAGCCACGCTTGGTTGTTCTAAACGGCTCAGAGGGCTGTAGATTTTTTCCCACCATAGCCCATATTCAAAAGCACCCTGCATGTCGAGTCGGGGAGCAAGCGTAGGGCAGCTGATTTTACTTCTTTTTTCTGACAGGAAGTTAGCAAACTACGCTGCTTATAAGGAGCGATTTATTGCCCCACATGAGGACAAACATAAGGTATCTACTAGGGAATCTACTGGAAAATATTTTAAAATCACACAGTTAGTTGCTTGACTTACCAGATGTATTTCGTCTTATATTTATTCCACTTGTTTCGCAGACCATATTACATTTTAAAAATGCCACCAGTTATGAAACACTGCGTGTCATAGGTCATTGTGTCATAGGTCATTGTGTCATAGGTCCTGTAGGAGTTAACTGTTCAAGTTAACTGTTCAACCCTCGGACATGGGATTTTTTGCAACGGTTAAACAACGGTACCGACAATATCGTCGAAATTGGATGGTAAAAAATGACGATGCGCCGAACTATCGACAATCACTCATAAAAGTTGCGGAAGAAATT
>SCLF01128182.1:0-10635 GCA_004367975.1 Mesochordaeus erythrocephalus
GCTTCATATTTAACTAAAATGAAATGTTTTTTCCATTATTTTTTCATTGCTCACGGTACAAATCGGCACAAATTTGCCACTAGCCCATAACTTGAGCAGAGAGACTTGTACGCACTTTTGTAATGTAACACTTTGATCGTGAAGTCGAACCCTATAACATATCAAATTTTAAGGGTGTAGGATAGATTTGGTATGTAGTTATAGCCACTAGAAGTAAGCAAATGTGACTTCGGGAAGTATGTCCGACACGACGCTTATTCAATTTCAGCTCCAATTCTTCTCAATGGACAGATGCCGAATTCTTAGCACGTGACCCAGTTATAGCCAAAAATGAAATTCCATATTTTCAAAATCACGGCTTTTTCACTTTTCTAATTTTTTATGATATTGAAAACATGCCAAGACCCCAAAGTATGTCCACTAAATTTTTCCATTTATATAGCTAGATTTTTTATCGTACCAAACATTAGTTTTAGGCAGTTGCTTCCAGTCAAATTTTTCGTGAACATAGTTTGGGATGTTGACATGTTTTATAGATCATACTAAATCGAAAAGTCGAGAATTCGTGATTTCGCAACTTTTTGAAAATTTGTACCTATTTTGGCCTATAAATTGGTCACGTGTTGAGAATTTTGGGTCGGTCCTCTGAGAAGAATTAAAGCTCGGGTCACGACGCATCGAATAAGCCCACTTTCAAGACAATCGGACATACTTCCAAAATTCACATTTTTGACTTCTATTGGCTATAACTACATACCAAATCTATCCTACACCCTTAAAATTTGATATTTTATAGGGTTTGACTTCACGATCAAAGTGTTACATTACAAAAGTGCGTACAATTGTTTCTGCTCAAGTTATGGGAACTGACAATATTGTGCCAGATTGTACCGAGAGCAATAGATAATTTTGTACCGTGACGGTTAAATACTATTTTGTCAGCCGTAAATGAATTCTTGAAAAAAAAATAATAACTTTTAGCAACTTTAAGTAGTGTAATAGACCGAAAACAGAATATTTTCTCTATTTCTCTCCCTTCGGGTACAATATTTTCGTATTTATTTTGAGAACACCTTAGTATTTTTTAATGATTTTTTAGCGTTTGGTGGATAAGTGTTTAGTCTTCGCATATATCTATTTAATTAGCAGATCGGTCTTCTAGGAGCGTCGTATTAGGCACAATGTAATTGTCCCGTTTTTCTCTAAGCTCGCGGTGCAATTTCTCGCTTTGAATAGCAGATTCTCGCTCCTTAATAGTTTTTCATATGGTCGACAGATTCATGGTTGAATTTCAGACAAAATTTCAGCTTACTGAAATGGCTAGCTTACCGATAAGGTATGAAAAATCATAATGTAACGGTTATAAACATGAAATTTCATTCAAATGGAATTTTATCGATCAAAAATTTATTATTAAAGTATTATTAGTAATTACTTAGTAGTTATTCGTTACCTATTCGTTTGTAGACACACCCTTAATATAAGGGTAACACACGCGAAATAACATTAAAATTAAATTTTCTCGGTTAAAATATATGCCTAAAAAGTCAAGAATGATACTATAGGTAGTGTAATACAGCTCTGTATTATACAAAATAATTGATCAATTATTTGAAAACTTTTGGTCTTCCATATACGTTATATTTCGTCGAGACTTAGCTGGTTTGAAAGGTATTAGGAAATACGGTATGCTACAAAAGCCTAAACATTTTTATTTTAAATACTTTTATAGAAACAACGCTTCTAACAGGGCAGATGAGACATTTGGCATTTTTATGAACCCTAAAATTGGTAATATCTCTCTAATTTCGAAAGCTTTACTATATATTAAATAAAAAATACTTCTGTACAATATAATAACGTAATTTTTTTCTATGCCAACAATTATTTCCAAAGAAAAATAATAAATTAAAACTGAGTTCCTATGGTTAAAATAGTTGTAGTTAGCAAACCGTTGGATTTCTGAAAAAACTGGAGAGTAAATTCGAAGTCCTATAGCAAAAACATACCGACCTGAAATTTGAAATAACTACAGAGTTTTAAAATAGCCTTCAAACTAACTAAGTCGTGTATATCTAATTTGGCAGACAAAAAGCGTCTCCCGTATCGGCGAAAATCCAAACGGTTTACAAACGTTACATTGAACTACTTAGGCTATAGGACTTCGATTTTAATTAAAGTTATACTAGTAATTGCTACGCTAACCGTAATTTTGCTCGAGAATTTAACACTCCGTTTATGCTTATTTAATAGTTTCTTTTATTTTTAATTCAAAGAACAAGTTTTAAGCAAGGTTTATTTGGTTGTTAAATTGCTAACCCTAATATTTTGCTTGTGCTGAATTCCAATTGCGCCTAACCCTAACCCCGGGAGCTTAATCTTCTCTTTCGCTCTAAGATTAGTGCTACCCGAGTATGAAACTGATTCTTTAGTGGTACTCGATAATTCGATAAATAAGGCCACTTTTAAATACTATTTTCTCAATCGTAAGTGAATTTTCTGAATTAAATGTAGAAACAAAAAGAAGTTCCAAGTGCTTGAAATACTATAATACGTCAAAAATGTGTTTATCTCTCGCTCTCCCTCTCAACATTGCGCCGTTTTACCTTATCCCCCGAAAACCATGAATATATTTTAATCAATTTTATTATTTGCTTTATTTTGACTGAAATGGTGGCAAAGAGTCAATTTTCATTTCCACTAGCAGCTGTGAATTATATATACACATTTAATATATAGATTGAAAGAATAAAGCTTTAGTTTTCCAAGTGTAAAAATGTCATTACAAATATTCATGCGTTTTCGGGAGAAATGGCAAAACATCGTAAGAGTTGAGGGAGAGGGAGAAAAATACAACGTGGAGTTTTGGGATGACTAGTCTACAAATTTGTTGTATACATTGAAAGATTGAAGCTTTAGTTTTCCAATGGTAGAGAATTTCATTAAAACATATTCATGACTTTTCGAGAGATGGCAAAGAGTTGAGACAGAGAGCGGGAGTAAAACAAATTATGCATTGGGTGCACGTCTTAGAATATTTACTTACGGCTGAGAAAATAATCCTTAAAGGCAATAACTTTGGTTAACGCTCCGGTTGAACACTACTATACTATACCAAATTAAATATTTTCAAACGAGACATACCGTTAGATCGACAATGGCTAAATCTTTAATCATGCAAAATTTCAAAAAAACATAATGTATGGCTTTCGAGAAAAATGAGAGAAACGCTCTGTCTCAAAAGAGGTACGTGTAATATCTATTGGCTAATGATGAAATTTCTAGCGACAGAATATGGATACGAAAGGGAACTCATGTTAGTCTATGGCTGTTAGCTACTAGAATACGAAAAGTGTGGGTGTAGTATTAGGGTACTACTTCGCAATCGTGTTTATAGTCACTTTCATTCTGCAAAAATAATTAATATTAACTCGCAAGCTGTACGGATAGACCTACCAATACGCTGCAATGTGTGCCGTTCTACACACACTCGTGAAACCCTTTATTTTAGCCCTAGATCAATATTTTAATGTTGTTGATTATGGGTGTAAGGGCTAGTTTGAATAATCAAATTTGTATACAGTTACTAACATTCAAACTGTTTTCGGTCAAATTAGGTCATTTTTGACCTTATGGGTTATACTTACTGCGGTATTATATCTACTTATGGGCTTATTTGGAATATCCGCCTACACAATCTATTATTATTCCGCATAACTATGGACAACTTTATCAGAATTGGTACTTTTATATCTCATATTCTTACGCTTATCTCCCTCCACCCATGTACCAACCGTGGGCGTATTCCATATAACAATCGATCCCTTTATCAGAATTCGTTTGTCACGTTCTTCGCCAATGCATTTTCTTAATATTATACGCGAGAAGAAAAAAATTATAATGTAGGAAATGCTAATTACTAATTGATTTCAAGTCCAAATATGTTTCGTCTCTGTTCAAAAAGTTTAAGTATGAAGTTACGTAGCATTATATACGCACACATTTTTAGGTCGGACAAAATATCAGCTGGGGAAGCATTGTCCAGTTTT
The DNA here is from genome assembly GCA_004367975.1 of Mesochordaeus erythrocephalus. Classification (NCBI taxonomy): domain Eukaryota; kingdom Metazoa; phylum Chordata; class Appendicularia; order Copelata; family Oikopleuridae; genus Mesochordaeus; species Mesochordaeus erythrocephalus. The sequence goes on from SCLF01128182.1 coordinate 4,050, forward strand.
CTTTCCGCAATTTTCGGATTTATCGTTTGTTGCGTTTACTTCGGGTCAAAATTCGTGGTCGAAAGTTATCATAAAATATGCGCAGGAAAATTCGGTTTAGAACTACAGCTTGATGTTTTCCTAACTAAGACACAGCTGTCTTATATTGTAACAAACAAGATTTGTGAAAGTGTCATTTCCTAAGTACCTGTAGGTTCTTAATTTTTTTAAAGATACTTTCCACTGGAGGTCGTCTCTGGCAACAATTTGGTTCGATTCCCAATTCGAAAGTACGTTAAAAAACGGGAGGCTGGTTTATGGGGGTCCACGATAGCAAATTTGGCGTAGCACCACTCTAACAGAAGTCATGGTCCAATTAACGAAAATGTGTGCCGATCCACACAGATTTCAGCTTGCGGGTTAATGATCAACAATCGATCAAAAACAAAATTACAAAAGTTGAACTCCGTTACTACACCAAATATTTTGCTAGCCCGATAGCTAACGGCCATAAATTACCATGGGATTCGTTTTAGGTTAGACATTGTATCCAAATTGGAAGTCACTATATCTGCAATAAATCATCCCAATGCTCACATCTTTATCCTGGCTATTTATATTAAAGAACTTTGACGTGATCTATATTTAGATATAATTTAATGTCGAAATGACCAGTGATATAGAAGACGACATTATATGTCTAACCGCGGCTTGGAATAATAATCGACGCTTTCATTATAATACAAACGAATCATACGAACGAAGTATAGTCAAGCGATCATTCTCCAGTCCAGTACAGGTACGCTTTCTGTTCTGTATGGAATGAATAAGCTATAGTAAATTTCCGTTTATTAAACTTGAGTCACCAATAAATGTTCGCTATTAACTAACAGGTCAATTCATTTATACCAAGTAGGCGAAGAGGGGGTGAACATATTAAATAAAAACGCCCGACGAAATAGTTACGGTATCTACGTTTTTCGCTATATTTTTCGTTAAATGTATTATTCAAATTTGCCGTTATTATCAGTTACATAAATCGTCCGATAATTCGCACTTCATGCTGTTTTCCCAGTACGTTTTAGCTGATTTTTGGTAGATTTGTTTGCGACGAGCGTTGTTGACAAGTTGCTGGATAAAGAATATCGGTCTATATCTGTCGGTCTATAACATCATTTTGGTTTGCGTTTTGGGACTTCCATTCATTTCCCACTTCATTTCATTGACTACTTATATCCACCCAAACTGGCTCCTTTCATCGAGCACTAACTATACCATACATTATATTGAGATGATGGATATGTTGCTATCCCTATATTGCGATCTCTAAATCTAATTTTAGGCTTTAGCTTATGCTCGAGGAAAAGAGCTAGTTTGAATGAATATGAGAATAACACCGTGAATGAATATGAGCGCAATTGCACAAGGTTGCAATTGTAATAAACATTTGGTTATTCGCGTACGTGATATAGGTTTAGCTTGGTCCAGTAATATGGGTAGCGCAACACTACTGTTGGGTGATGTGTTATTGGCTTTCGCATTTGCACGTTTTTCTCTTTCACGGAAAGATTCGACACTGACGCATGATTTATTCTCCCACGGTCTTATTCTCGCTCTTGAATTGTTTAACTCTTCAGTTGCTACACATTTGTTGATATAAAAACAAAGTAAAAATCGTGCGGGTTGGATTATCCGAAATAGGCTTTTGTATAAGTTTTATTGAGCTCTGTATCAAGACAGATAATGTTCGGTTTTCGATGATCCAAGTTAGACTGGTCTGGGACTGCCGGACTGAGTCTATGACAGCCGTTCCTTAGATTATATATGCGTGATCACGTGGTTGTTAGTGACATTACTTCAGGCAATCACAGAAGTGTATAAATGACGTGGCTCCACCACGTAACTGAGTGAATCCAAGCAATGTACTGCAAATAAACGCTTGGTAAGTATATATAATACATGTTCTCAGATAGATGTCAAGAGTGCTGAATCTAGACGCCAAGTGGGAATAGTAATAAGCAATGCCCTCTGTTACGGTTGTAACAGCAGGTTTAAGGTGTGCCTATACGTTTGTTCAGCGAATGCTAAAGGAGCGTAGGTCCGTTAGTATTCGCTTATATAGTAACTTGTCAAAATTCACTTGATTATTAAGCTTGATTTTACTTAGGCTCTCCACAATAACGCTAGACAAACTAATCTAGGCCACGAATTATACGGTGATTCTAAATGATAATCAAAAAGAAAAACATGCTAATCCGTACGCACAGATGTGTTTAAACGTAATACATACTACATTAAATACGGAATTCCCCTTAAAATGTTCTGTAAATTGTTGTGCGCTTTCAGAAATGTCAGTTAAAGAACACCAACCAACCAAACTGATATAATATTAAAATGAGTGACACAAACCAAAATTAATAATTATTTTAGTACGATTAATGCGAACCTATTAGTTTGAATCCTGATAATATCGGCTGTAATATTGAAGATATTATTAGGTAAAGGATGTTTGGAATTTAGATAACTAATATGATTCTCTTAATTCGTCAGCAGAGAATTAAACAGCATTGTCCCAGATCAAATTATTTGGCACAACATTTGGAGAATATATTTGTAAAATTATTTAATTGAAAATTAATATTGACTTTAATAAGGTTAATAGTGTTTATAGGAATGGAAATTCCAGCGGTATTACGTGATGAATCGCGCATGAACTCCATGTAACGACTTAAGATGACAACTACACGAGAATCACACGCTAAACGAAACAATATTTGCATTTATCAATGCGCATTAGTAGGCCTATGTGAATTATGTCATTGTCAAACTTTCAACTTATATTCAGTCCAAATTAGGAAATCATATTGAGAAATACCTGGTTAGGGACTACTTTGATGACATCGCGCACTTTCACAGTAGTATACTGTCCAGTATAGTAGCAGCAATGGTCTTGCCGAATTTAACAACAGTATATATTTTTGTAATAATGGTTACAATTCATTTCTTGCTGTATGCCGCCATTATAAAATAAATATCCGGATGAAGTAATTTTAACTCTGCAATATGATCAATGATCGTTTTATATATTATGTCGTGAATCTTAACTATAAATTTAACACAGTTAATCCAGGTACTAAACTCAGGGAAAATGAACCCGGTAGTAACTTCGATTTGAGTATGGTAATGAATCAGATGAATTTCCCACTAAGCCATCATTTACTTCTCTATAAAATAAAATCCTGAATTTTATATTTAAATGCGGAGAAAAAACATTTCTAATTGAAATCATGTTGAAATCTTATATCGATTTATGCTGTCCGTTTCCGTTTGTATTCTTCATTTTATGTTTATCTTTAGTCTTTAGATCGAGTTTATCCGTGTTTGTCTACCGTACAGTTAGGAAATAACCTTGTTGAAATTGGCCTTCATATTAAAATCATATTAATTGTAAATTAAATAATTCAGGAACGTATTTGGATGGGAAGTTTCACCGATGGTGGATAAATTTCCGTAGTAACTTGGTGTCTAAATGCACGAACCCTGCCCTAGGTTGACAAATATTCTAGCCAATTTTCTATAACATGCGAAATTTTTCTTCCATTATGAACTCCTGACACACCTGTCCAGAGGTGAACTAGCCCCCCACCCCTCAACGAAGCAGACTACACGTATACCTGACTTAGCTAGTCTGATAGAGTTTGTTATTGCGGTTACGAATCTGGTTTCAGAATATCAAAAGCTGTACGCTTTCTAGAGTTAACCCCCAAAAACTCCTATTGTGAAGTCTTAAATTACCATGACTTGAGAAGAACCAATTGTACGCACTTTTCGTAATGTAAAACTTTGATCACGAAGCCAAACTCTATAACGTATACAATTTTAAGGGTATTTGAGAGATTTTCTCATAGACCCGTTAATTGGAGTGAGCGAATTTAAGTCAAAACTGTCATTTCGTTAAGTATGTCGGATTGGCTCGAAGGCCAGATTCGGAACCGCAAGAACAAACTATCAGACTAGCTAAGCCAGGTATACGTGTAGTCTGCTTCGTTGAGGGGTGGGGGCTAGTTCACCTCTGGACAGGTGTGTCCTGAGCCAAGGAATCATATTTACTATCTAAGCGGAAATACTTTTATTTGACTACATGAAAGTTAATTGATAACAACTTGTAATGATACACAAATGGAGCCGTGTGATAACGTTTTGTTCCGGTACCACGCGTGTTGCATCCTTTACCTATTAATAGCTTCAATCTTACAGATAGTAAACTGCTGTCTGTTCTCAGAATGACCAAAATTACACGGCGTCGTACAGTTAACCCCCCTAAAGACAACGTGAAATACTGCATTAATTAGAACAATAAAAGTATAAAAAATATACTGCGATTTTTATGGACCCTGTATTTTAGTTTTTACGTAGTTGTTTTGAGTCGAATATTTAGTGAACATACTTTGGGATCTTGGCATGTTTTCTAAATCATAACAAAATAGAAAAGTGAAAACGCCGTTATTTTATCACTATTTTAAAATTTGTAATTCCATTTTTGGGCTATAACTGGATCACGTGTTAAGAATTCGGAGTTGATCCTTTAATAAGAATTAAAGCTGACGTCATGACGGTCGAATAAGCCCACTTTCGAGCCAATCGGACACATTTCCGTAAATAAATTTTTTTTACTTCTAGTTTCGACAACTACATAACGGGTTAGGAACTCGGGGTCAATATTATGAGAAGGAATGAAGCCGGAGGGTATTTGATAGATTTTATGTAGTTAAGTCAAACATGTGATTTCGTGAAGTATGTCGGATTGGCTCGAAAGTGGGCTTATTGGACGCGGCATGACTCAAGCTTCAATTCCTCTCAAAGGAACGGCCCCGAATTCTTAACACACCACCCAGTTATAGGTCAAAAATGGGCCAAAAAAGGTACACCTTTTCAAAAAGTGACAAAATCACGAATGTTTCACTGCTGCAGTAACCCGGCCAAGATCCCAACGTGTGTTCACTAAAAAATTGACTCAAAACAGTTGCAAATAGTGATTTACTAAGGGGGTCGAAGTAAAGGGTATCTATTTTAGCAATGTGACTTTAGAGGTCCATAGCTTTAAAACGAAGAATCGCAGTATGTTTTCGATACTTTTATTGTATGCCCAGGGGCCTAATTAATCCAGCACGATTTAGTTCGGCGAGCTGCCATGCGCCCATCAATTAACCCTCTTAGCAACTTCAACCATTAATTGGTTTTTTCGCCGCTAAAATGGCTACAGTTTTTGATACATTCGTCGGCGTTAATTCTTGTCTGAAAACTCTGTAATAAGTTAAAATTTGAAGTAGATCCGTCCATTCATTCTCGATATATCTGCGAAAGAAGAGCGTTTTGGACGTTTTGTCCCTTCACGGTATCCACTGGTTAATTATAAAGACTGTACCTTCGAATTCCCGAATCCATGAAAAAATAATAAGTAATAGCCTGAAAACTGAATATTCTCTCTCTTGGTGGTACAACCTTGCGCATGCATCTAGAGAACGCCTTAGTATTTTTTAATACATTCTAGCATTATATAGCTAAGTGTTGAGTCTTCCCACATATCTGTGTCATTTGGGGATTTGTGTTCGAGAAGCATCGAATTCGTGGACAATGTAATTTTTTTTAGTTTTATTCTGTGCAAAAATACTGGGAAAAATGTGTTGTAAGAAAACTAAATTAATTTTGTTTGTTTTTATCTAATCAACAGATGCATGCTTGAATCGGAGAAAAAATTTCAGCTTACAGGAATAACTAGGTTAGCTAGAAAATTACAGACAATCACTTCATTCCGTGACAGTCGATTACATGGTCCACAAATGCGACGGTTCTAGAAGACTAAAGGAGATATGGAAAGAATGAACCATCAGCTATCTAACGCTAAAAATTTCAATAAAAAACATTGCGCCATTTTTTCAAAGAGAACCAGGAGTATGGAAAATCCAGTGATTGGCCTATTAAACTACTTAAAGTTGCAAAAAGTTATTATTTTTTTCATGAATTCGGTTGGATATGGTGAATACGGTTATCTTTTCAATTTTAAAATCCAAACAAGGCTCATTTTCGAAAATACTGGAAAATAGAGACCCCGATCACCAAGTGAGGCAGGTGTGGTATCCACTGGTTAAAACGCTAAAAAACAGTCTATAGACAGAAATGATCAAAAAGTTGCCTGGGAGATATAGTTAAGTGGTTATAATTTTAAATGCCTGGGAGATATCTCTCATGCACCTAATTGGTTATTTTATACCAAGGACCCTGTTTTTAGCGTTTTTAAGGCCTTAGACGTGGTTGAGTGTTTGATTGACCCCTATACCTACCGTCCCTAAATTGGACGCCGGATATTTTGGAACCCTTTTTAGACCGGAGGTACCACCGGAAGTGACAGCTGAAAACCGGAAGTTGGTTATTTTGAATCGCTAATCACATCAAATTGCTGCCCGAGACGACCTCTAGTGGTAAACTTTCCTTAAAAAATGTAAGTACCTACAGGTACTTAGAAATTGAGGGACCGCGAGAAACAGCGGAAACTGTTTCCGCTGTTTCCCGACACCAATCCCTTTTTTACTCAAACAGCGGAAAGTCA
>SCLF01128293.1:0-10633 GCA_004367975.1 Mesochordaeus erythrocephalus
TTGGTAAGTAGTTATAGCCACTAGAAATCAAAAATGTGAATTCGGGAAGTATGTCCGATTGTCTCGAAAGTGGGCTTATTGGACGCCTCACGACTCCAGCTTTAATTCTTCTCAATGGACCGACCCCAAATTCTCAGCACGTGACCAATTTATAGGCCAACGATGGGATTTCTCAGTACAAATTTCCAAAAAGTGACATCACGAATTTTTCACATGCCAAGATCCCAAAGTATGTTCACTAAAAAATTGACTCGAAACAACTGCATAAAAACTAATGTTTGGTACGATCAGAGTGAATGTAGTTATCCATCACGCTAATCAATATTTATTACTCACGGCACAATTGGGCACAATATTGCCACGAAAACAACAGACCGAAATAGAAAAAAAAAATACGCTGAAATTCTAGAAAAACATTATTGCCAAAATTGTGCCAATTTGTACCGCGAGCAATAAATAAATAAACGAAAAAACATCTCATTTTAGTTAAATATGAAGTGTTTCTAGAGCCCGATCGGAAGTGGCGACAAGCTTAAAAGGCGTCCCGAAAGTTTTTGACCTGGGGTCACAGGGGTCAAATTGGCACAAAATTGGTTTTGTACCGTGACGGTTAAAGAATGAAGCCTTTGCTATCTAGCGCTAAAAATTCAGTAACAAATATTGTCGAATTCCCGAGATACTTACTGAATTGTTCTACGCCTATTCAAGTACGCCTATTAAAGTATGCCTATTAAAGTACGCCTATTAATGTACGCCTATTAAAGCACATAAAGTTGCTAAGAGTTATTTTTTATGAATTACATACAGGACAAAAATTCCGAGTACCCTTTTCTTTTAATCAAGTAAATCCATTTACAACCAAAAGCCATTAAATTGGCAAGGGAAAAATCATTAATCATACAAATCGATACAATATATGATCTTCGAGAAAACTCAGAAAGATAGAGTTCGATCGCTAGCATAGCTTGGTGCTGCGTCTACTGGTATACTTTGTATACTTTTGTTTACTTTTGTATATTGTCGTATGCTTTCCTTTATTGTCCATATTTAATGATTATACTCGTCTTAGTAATTAATGACGGTGTATTATTTTATTAATAGCGCTTTAAATACTACCTTGAGTCATTAATGACAAATTGGTTTTAAATTTATCAGATTATTTTTCAGCTATAAACGAAGAAAGGTAAAGAGAGAGAGCTGTCACCAGAGAAAATATTTTTAACCTAACGTGTATAAAGATCACGGAGTAAATACGCTAAATGGGCTTATAATCATCCACTCAATAGGGTCGTGTCCGAAGTGGCCGGACATCGGTCTACAGGCCGATACAGACAAGATAGGAATATAATTTTTACATATTCCTGCAGTTTTTTAATCCTGCACCTTCTAGGTTTAAGCTACAGACACGCTAGAAACATAATTCTTATAGATTCTGGCCAGAAGTAAATTATGATTCTAACGATATACATCATTTTTGCGAAAATTTGGGAACGGAGGATTTTTACCATTACTAGCTTGACGTCTGATTCATATTCGTGAATACCTTACTGTTCACGTAAAAACAGGGTACAGTGAAGAAAAAAAATTGTCCGACCGTAGGCGGAATTTCCGTCTGTTCAATTCATTAATGGCCCGCCAGGTCTTTTTATTGAAGTCACCATTAGTTACCGTACGTACATTTGAGCACGCGCCATTTGATCAGCGATAATGAACAGTCTTGACTTACCCGCAAAGATTTTTCTCAGTCTGGGGAGAAAGTGCATCTAATTAATTAGTAATTAAACGTAATTAACCAAATGATATTGACATCAATAATCTTTATTCGTAGAGTTTACAATTTCGTCGATTTGATTACGGACAAATTCTAAGTCTGTTTGATTCAGATCATATAAAAGCAAGCTGGAAATTCTCTATGCTTAATTATAGCTTTTGTTGGATCTCCATTTTGATCTTTGAGAAATTCACATTTCGAATTGATCGGTTGATAGACCAGCCGCCCGGAATGCGAAAGATTGTGTGTTTGGGTCTAAAACGACACCAGCCGTCTTACTTAGTTAATTTCAAGTCACAACACGCTAATTGTTGTAATTAATTAGGCAATTAAAAAGGTTGTTATACTTGACACTAAGAGGTTGATGAGCGCACTAGCCAATCCGTGACCCCACTAAGTTCCCCTACGATTTTCTTATTTACTCCCCCACTTTATTAATGCGGCCATTTAAACGTGATTATAAACAATAGAAAATGTGACATTGGAGCCTCCATAAATCACGCACACGCTTATTAAGATGGTAATTATTTATGTCATTCTTAGAATACGTGACATGGATACGTGACATGGATTAATCCGTTACGGTTACACAGTTTTATAACTCAAACGCACAAACAGTACTCTAAGGTAGACATGCAGGTACGTATATTGCTCTGGCGTTTAAATGAAGATGCAAATAATCTTTGATCTTATCTTCTGAATTATATTATTTTGACAACAGTATTGGGACCGGAAATCGTCCCGAAAGTTGATACAGTTGTCATTTTCACCAAAAATGGTTAGATTTTACAATCTAATACGTTGATTATGTCCTAAGTACCTAAATACTTTTCCACTAGAGATCTTTATAGTACACTAATGATTCACCAAATTTTAGTGTATCAAACAATGTATCTAAAACACACAATGCAAACATCGGAAGCATTTCCGCCTATAATTTATTTGCGCTTATTTGATTGAAGTGAACCTAAGAATGAAAAATATAAAATTTCACGTCAAATGTTGGTCGAGCCGTTACACTTACAGAGTTTGATAAGCGTAAAACTACGAATAATTTATTCACGTTTTACTTCTGATTAATACCGAGACATTATACCCCAAATCAAGGGACCTTAAGATCTGAGCTCACAATTATTTTTAGCCGAAAAGGTGTATTTAAGATGCAGGCTCTGATCGAGTTTTTTCTCGCTGTTCCGAATCTGATTTTCAGAATATCCAAAATTATAATCCTTCATACAGTTAACCCCCTCTAAAGACAAAAATGAGTCGAATATAGTTTATTTTGAACGCCCTGAAATATAGTTTTAACGCAGTTGTTTCGAGTCGAATTTTTCGTGAACATACTTTGCGATATGGCATGTTTTCTAAATCAGAATAAAATCGAAAAGTGAAAAATTCGTGATTTCGTCACCTTTTGAAAATTTGTACCTTTTTCGGCCCATTTATTGGCCTATAACGGGTAACGTGTTAAGAATTCAGGGTCGGTTCTCTGAGAAGAATTGAAGCTTGAGTCATGACGCGTCGAATAAGCCCACTTTCGAGCCCATCCAACACACAAACTTATTCGGCTTAAAATAATTGTGAGCTCAGATTCTACGGTCCCTTGATTTGGGATATATGGTTGGTTGGTTTAAAATGGAAACAAAAGATTGAAAAGTTTGTACTTTCCGTATCAGTTGTTACTATAAATCAATTGATTAATATAACACATGTGTCTAGAGTGGCCCCGTGGTCTAGAAAGCAAGAGGTCGGTTAACAGGACTTAGTGGGTCTGATGGAGTTTTTAGACAAAAATGATTCGAATATAGTTGACTTTGACCGTCCTGAAATATAGTTTTAACGCAGTTGTTTCGAGTCGAATTTTTGGTGAATTTGTGGTTTCCTTGACATCTTGAAGCTTGAGTCATGACGCGTCGAATAAGCCCACTTTTAAGCCAATCCGGCTTACTTCACGAAATGACAGTTTCATGAATAACGGGTCTATAAGAGAATCTATCAAATACCCTTAAAAGTTGATATGTTATAGTTTACATTACGAAAAATGCATACAATTGATTCTTTTCAAGTTATGGTAATTTAAGACTTCACAATAGTGGTTTTGGGGGGTTAATTGTACGAAGGAGTATAAATTTGGACATTCTGAAAACAGATTCGGAACCGCAACGAAACACTCTATCAGACCCACTAAGTCTCGTTAACCGATATATTGCTCTCTAGACTCCCTAGGGGCACTCTAGACAGATGTGTATAATAAATCAACCAGATTTCCGCTCTGATTATGGTTGCAAAGATGATGTCATTGGGAAGTGGATAGGATCAAAACATTATTTGCATTTTCTTTTAAACGTTAGAGAAATATACGGAATTTCAAAACACAATTTCAAACACAAAAAAAATACGAAATTTCGAATTTGGAAAATCATGAGTAGAACAGATTTTCGAGGAAGTCATCTGAGAAAATTAAATAACGGTGGAAGGAAAAGGGAGAATTAATTAAATTATAAAGAAATAAGCGAAAAACTTTTTATTCAAAAATGAACTACCGGAAATAGCTAATCTTCCATAGTTGGGAAACTTGGGGCCTGTGGCATCGCAAATGTACAGAACCCCGTACCCACTAAGACCCCAAATGGGGGAGATAATCCAGAAGGATATTGATGAAGAATTAATGGAAATAGCCAGTAATGCTTGGAATAGTCCAACACTACTGGTTACACAATCAAATGGGGATTACCATTTGATCATTGATTACAGGGCGGCTAATAAAGTTATCCAATGGTAAATTTGTAACATTCTAGAATATGTAGCTGCATCGATCAAGTAGCTCACCAAATAACAATTGATGGAAACGCAGCGGAAGCGCTACTGTGCGGCAACAAGGTGGGCCAATTTAGATTCATAAGAATGCCTATGGACACAAAAATGCACCTGGTCACTTCCAGAGGCGCATGTGTATGGCTTTCGAGAGAATGCACCATAGAAATACAGATGGATGATTGTTTGGTAAATGGAAAAATGTGGGAGAAAATCCAGCCCAGCTCGGAAAGACAATGATAATTATGAAAAAAATTCGTTTACAAATTATTTTGAACTAACTAATATTTTAACTAATCAAACAAAATTTTATAGGCATAATATAGAGAAGGTGGAAATTAAGATTAATGAGGAACGGCTGGAGGCGATAAAGAGTACAAAAATTACAACGGCAACATGGGGGCATTGTAGATATGTACAAAAATGATGAGGATAACAAAATACTGGGGATGAGAAGGTAGTGGAAAAGTGAATTGAGAAACAAACAAAAAATCATTTTTCTCAAAATGGTTTTCAGAAAGTCAGGCGCGACTCCACATAAGGGGAAAATAATTCTTAGAATTCAAGAGCGCGGAAACCCCTTCGGGACCATGGAGGTTATTTCTGTAGATTTAATTGGTCCCTTACCACCTACGGATAAAGGGCATACTTATTTCAAAAGAAACCTACGCAGCGCCTCTGCCGCGGGCGAATTCGATGGGCATTTACAAAAAATGGTATTTAAACACAATCATTCAAGCCCATATAACCCCAAGGCAAATGGTTTGGTAGATAGAGCGAACCAAACGCTAAAAAATAAATGATTACCAGAATTTGATAAAAATTGGGATGAACTAACACCGGAAGTGATTCATGGAATTAACGGGTTACCTAACGTGGTAACTGGGTGCACTCCAGTTGAAATAGAGGCATGGTATAAGGTGGAAAACATTCACAGTCCCTTCTAATTTGATAGTAATATAAGGGGGTAGGTAGAGGAAATCCGGAAAGTGCACTAAAAATATGGAAAATGAAAAGACACAGGAAGTTCTGATGAAAGATGGAACAAGACAATTCAGATTCGAATGGCCCTATATTATAAACGAAATATATGGAGGACGAACGTTATACCAGCTGGAAGCTAAAGATGAAGAAAGAAAAAATGTAATGGGACGAGTAGAATAAATAAAGCCACATATAGAAAGGAAAAACTACTGAAGGGGGGATAAAAAAAGAAGGAAACACAAGGAGAAATAGAAGAAGAAAGAAGCAGCAGATGAGGAAGACCAATGGGGATGTCAAGAATGGAAAACAACGAAAACAGGACCAGGTCAAAGAAATAAAAGAAAAATCTTAGTTACTTTTTTCAAAAATAGGAGTTGGTACGAAAGGGTTTAAATTTTAGGATGGAAAAAACCATTTCAAGGAAATACCAAAAGAAATATGGCTGATTTACCGGAGAAGAAAATAGACCAATTACGAGCCATAACTCGAGAACCTGTATTTGGGAAAATAAAGGACAGGAGGCGACACCGAGCAAGATTATCCAGGACAAATCTAGAAGCCTAAATACCGGAAAGGAACCAAAACATATCTTGGTTGCAATAGACCAGATGCAATTATCCTAGCGGTTCAACCTCTATTTTAATCCAAATCTTGGCAGTGCTTTGCCTTTGTATCAATGTCGTTATAGACAACGAATGACGGTCTTACCATCCACAGAACATGCTCTATTGAATATAAATTGAAGCAGTGCCGGGTTTCTCCGCAGAAATCCAACGGTTTGCTAACTACATCTCCAACTATTTTAGCTATAGGAACTCAGTTTCAATTTATTATTTTTTCTTTGCGTATTATTGTTGACATGGAAAACAAATGATTGTCTTACCTCATAAAATACATTTTGTATTGAATATATACATAGTGAAGTATGTCGAAATTAGTTAAAGGAATGACTATTAAGTGTTAGAAAGGTAGTTTCTATAAACGTATCCAGCCTTCGTTGGTTTTTCCAAAAAGGTCTATTATATTTCGTAATAATAATCTATCTCATTAATTTATTCGTATTCGGTCTATTATTTGAGCCATTATTACTTAATTTTTGCTGGTGAATCAGGTAAGGAAATAAGAAAACAAAAAAGCAGGTCTCGATAAAGATATATTTAATACAAAATGTATTTTATAAGGTAAGACAATCATTTGTTTTCCATGTCAACAATAATACGCAAAGAACAAAAATGAACCACTCTTGCCAAATTATGGATATATAAAATACTATCTCTAAACTTGTCAGTATAAGTCTTCGGCCAATTCAAATAAATCGATAAATCAATTTTATCCGTCTCACCAAAAATAACATGAGGAAGAGAGTAGAATATAAGATTGGAGACAGATATATACGGAGATAATATTTATTAACGAATAGGTAACAAATAAGTATTAAATAATTACTAATAATACATATTTGTTATTAAGTTAGTACAATGAAGTTTTTGGATTTCTAGGCATATTGTTTGACTGAGAAAATTGCATTTGAATGAAAATTCGTCGTATAACTGTTACATTATGATTTTCAGACATTATCGATAAGTAATATTAATATAATTTTAACACCGGTAAATAGCCATATAGCATATCTTCCCTCGTTCAAAATTTCAACGGAGAATATTGTTCCGTTTTGACCTGAAATGGAAAAGAAGAGCCCCGGACGTTTTGTCCCTATGCGGTATCCACAGGAAATGGCGGTCGCAGTATTCACTGGTTAACAGTCACGCATCAACAAAGGAGCACTGCTTACGCTTCAAATAGGCACAAATGTGTCTTCAGTTTACATCCCGAGTGAGCCACTTGTATGAAAGATTTTACAGAACTTTTAGTACAGCTGGACTAATTAGGACCTGGGCATCCAATAAAAGTATCGATTTCTAGATTTTCTGTTATTTCTCTGTTATTAGTCATTGTCACATTGTCCAAAGTAAACAAATTGTATTCGAGCGGAGAATCTAGAAGTCGTCTCTGTTATTATTCATAGTTTAATAGTATTTAATGTATAAAATAATAATAACTATATATTAATAAATAAATAGTAAATTATGGAAGTGACCAGAAGATGCACCGAAAATTTTTGACCCAGGGTCAGGGGGGTGAATCGGGTGCAGCCTACGGTCTAGTGCTCGAAAATCGCATTTGTATTCCAAAAAGGCACGAATGTGCCATCTTGATGCGTGACCGTTAGGTAGTTAGATAACTGTATTTTTTATATTTCTTTCTTTCCGAGAGAAACTAAACGTCTTCTTGGTTTTAGCTTGTATCTCAAGAATTCCGTAATATGTTTTAGCGTTAGATAGCGAGGGGTTCAAATATCTATTTAATTCGGAGATTAGTCTTCTAGAAGCGTTGTATTAATGAATGTAATCGGCATGCACAGCAAGAATGATTTATCTCTAATTATTTGGCTAAACTTGTGATTTGTCTAAGTTGAAATTATGTCTGTACATTGATCAGATATCTAGGGATCATATGAAGTAAATTTTTCAGAGCGAGTAAATACACCGTACACTTAGAGAGAAACGGGACAATTACATTGTCCACGAATGCGGCGGTGCTAGAAGACGAATGTCCAAAGTAAATTTTGGCTTAATTCAGAAAATCCAATTACGATCGAGAAAATGGCATTCACTTTGAAAAAGCTTAGTTTGAACGCCGATATGGTAAATCCAAAAGAGATATTTTAAAATGAGAAATAGGCGGCATAGAGTTGACAAATGCAAGTGAAAACTCGATCGTTTAGCCAGTATCTACTGGCTAAATACTTAATAAGTACAATTTAATCTATCGAGACTACTCTCCGAGGTGACCCGTATATTCTGTAAAATTAATGTATATTTTGTTTAACCCGTACGCTGCATGAATGGTTTTACACGCATGCTGAAATATGTGCCGCCCATCACATTCTCGTGAAACTCAATATTTCAGTTCTAGATTCCTATTTTCGTGTTGTTTATTAAGGGTATGGGGGCTAGTTCGAATAATCAATTTTCTATACAGTTACTAATAGTTAAGCAGTTTTCGGTCAAATTAGGTCATTACTAGGGTATTATATCTACTTATGGGCTTATATGCAATATCCGCTTACGAAATTTACTATTATTCCGTATAAATATCTAACCCTTTATCAGCATTTGTACTTTTATATCTCATACGCCTGTACTCACGGTGGGCGCCTACGCAAATTTAGTATTAAATTATCGTAAATTGTAAAAAACTAAAATTTTTAATGTGCCATTTCCTAAATACTTGTACTTAATTTTTTAAAGATACTTTTTCACTATAGGTTTTTAGCCTCCACTTACGGTGCCACTTCCGGTCTGACAGTAAGTTAAACAAAACCGCTTGGGGTTATGTGGGGGGGGTCCGGGATAGCAAATTCTAACAGAAAACAATTTAACGAAAATCTGTGCCGCTTGGCACATATTTCAGTGTGCGGGTTAAGATTGCCAGATGTTCAACTGTATAACATTTAAGTATGTCGTCACAAGTTGTCAAAGAACATTTTCATGACGAATCAGGAAACGTTCTCTCGGTTGACTACCACCTCACGAAACCGTGGTTATTGTGCGGACACGAAAAAGGATTAGTGAAGGTGTGGGATACCGAAACGAAGGTTTGTCCAAAATTGAGTTACCTTCAGTTACGGAATATATTTTAGACATTAATACATACTATAGAAATGTCAAAAATTGATATTACTGTAGTCAAATTTGTATCAGCCATGAATTGGATCTTTGCGGCATCAGATAGAAGGTACATCCAAGTATTCAATTGCAATAGCTGGAAAATGGAGAAACGATTCCCTGCCCACTCCCGCTGGATTTTTGATATTGCCGTTCCTCCAAAATCAAGACAACTACTGCTTACTTCGGGCGACGATGACCTTATTAAGGTAGTTCCTCCTATAACAGTCTATGCATTGAGCGGATTGTTTACATAGGATTTACTATAGGATTGTTTACACTCCTATCGAATCGGTTTTCGTTTCCATTTCACTTGGAAACTGGTGAATATTTTTCAATAAAATTTTCAGCATTAGTTAGCTGAGTATTTACGCTTTCAACTGATATAATTAGGATATGGATATAATTAATTTTTCGAAACACCATACTGTCGTTTTAGCAACCGCATTTATTGACTAGGTGTGGTATCTACTTGTTAGAATATTAAATGCCCAGTTGCATTGTTTTTATCTTTACGGAATTAATAACAAATTTTGTCTATTATTTTTCGATAAACAAGATTTCTAACAGAAGTGTTTCATTGTTCTGTCGAAACAATCCGTATTGTAAGGCACGATTAAATTTGACAATGAATGGGATTGAAACCTTGATAGTTGGAAAAGGCAAAGTTGTTTTTGGCTGAGGCGGTGACCAAAGAGAATCTGATCAATTGGTCTGAGGATGTCGGCCTGGTGGATAAATAACTCACCATTTTATCGGAGATGATTTCTAACCCAAATGGTGATTTAACGAATAAATCATATTCTCTTTGCTCACCGCCTCAGCCAAAACAACTTTGCCTTATCGAACTATCAAGGTTTCAATCCCATTCATTGTCAAATTTAATCGCGCCGAAACAGTCTTAGATGGGAAATTTGATGATGAAGGGTGATCATAGATCTAATCAGTTGGTAGTGTTAGCTTTGTACGAGATAGTCTACAAAGCTAGAAAGTAAAGTTCCAGTTAAGGTATAAATGTCCAAAGAATAACTCAGTTAACAAGGGCTTGATGGTGTAATGGATAGAATTCCGTTCTCTGAATACGTTGGCCCGGGTTCGATCCCTCTCAAGTCAAATATTTTCAAGTAGTTTAAATGAGTTATTCTGACATTCGGCCAGTACACTAACAGTAGACAAGACTCCCGGGTGCGGAAGCCCGTGTGTTCAGCTTTAAGTCATCAGGCACTATGAATGTTTGGTTGGTATATATCTCCCAGGCACCTTTTTGACCATTTTTTTTTTGTCACGGAGCCTGTTTTTAGCGTTTTTAAGGCCCTAGACGTGGTTGAATGTCTGA
>SCLF01128403.1:0-10633 GCA_004367975.1 Mesochordaeus erythrocephalus
GTACGTATTACATGGGTATTAGATTAGAATGAATTACGTAATAGGTAAATACCCATGTATATTAGTTGAGACCCCAGTTTCATTAGAATATATTTGGCCTTGAAACCTTCTGTGTTTAGTAAATTATTGACCTATTGGGATATCTATCTCTGTTCAAAACATTCACTTCTTATGCATTAAATATGTTGATGCTTATACTAAGCACAAATCAGATCACTTCTAAAACAAAAATCCTTGTTTTGATGTCATAATATAGAACAACTTGTTAAGTTATGGCATAATTTTGTTTATTTCCCAAATAGACATGTGATTCATAGTCAAAATATCAGTCTATGTCTCGTAGGATCCGCAGTGGTAATTTTGGACGGTAGTATACAGTGGTGTGACAAAAATTGGCAGTCGTACATTTTTTTCTCGAGCCGCCTCACCGTTAAATCTATGAATAGTTTCTAATCAATGTTTACCATTAAAATCGTGAACGTTTAGCTTTCCAATGCTAAACCTCTGATTAAAAAATATTCACGGATTTTCCGGTGAGACTGCTCGAGAAAAATATACGCCTGCCAATTTTTGCTATACCACTGTATGTAACTTCCGAAACGTCGGGGTGAATAAACTCGCATTACCCGAAATGAAGTCTGGTCGTTTCCGATTATTCCGGTGGCATGAAACAGTAAACATAATAACGCGATCTAAGGACAAACAACACAAAATGGAGATTAAATATGTCCAAAAATGTTAATTTTTACGAAAACAAATAACGCCTCTATTTCATGCAAATTGCACGTATGAGCAACGGATTTCCTAAAATACGACCAAAATACAAATACATAAACGTAGGGTCTCCCATTTTATTACTTCTTAGTATTACACTGTTGTCATAATCGGAGGTCACCGATTGGCTAGAGCGCTCCAAGGCAGGATACCGCCAACTGACTTCATCTTTATAGTCCCCATTCTAAGGACACTAGTAATACAAAAATGATAAATTTACAGTGGTGGCAACTGTAATTATGAGAAGAAAATTCCCAGATTTATTACTGATGGCAGCGAAAAAGCTAGGAATGAAGATGATTCCCTAGGAGGGACAAGGGATATATAATCAAATAATTTATTATTTAGTTTATATAGCTATAGCCTCGCCCAGATTCTAAAAACAGACATACACATTTAATCAAGAAAACGATTTATAGACTACAATGGTAACGTTAAAATCGGCAGTCGGACACTTTTTCTCGAGCCGTCTCACGAGAAAATCTGTGAATATTATTTAATAAAAAGTATGCCATTAGAAAGCTACACGTACGCCTTTCTAATGGTGAACATTTGATTAACAATTATTCATGGATTTTCCCGTGAGACGGGTCGACAAAAAATATACGACTGCCAATTTAACGTTACCATTAGACATTGGTTATGGTTACACATATCACATTTCATGTCCAAAGCGGACATGATTTTGCCTACGATTTTTAGCACTAGAACGGTCTAAATAGCTTACTATATTTCGGGGTAACTTCTGTGTGCGTATTTCTATCCCACTGAAATGTTTGGACCACTCCCATGGATGTATCTATAACGATAACTGAAAACGACTATTTGGTTGTAGCAAGTTTTCGTTTAATTATATGAAAGCCATCTTAATGCGATCAGGAGACATTTAAGACTAAATATTTGCTATTTTCATGACTATTTGCCGCAACATTGCTTATTTTCATTTAAAAGAACGACAAGAGGTTTTAAAATGCTATTTAAACAAATCTTTACCGTTGTTTTTAACATCACATGTTCATTCCGTTGATTTAAAAATACGTGGTGTCGTAAAACTTGGCAGTCTTTTGTTTTTTATCAGGCCATCTCTTCAGTAAATCCAAGAATATTTTGTAATCAAAGGTTTACCGTTGGAAAGCCAAACGTTCAACTTTCAAATAGTAAATATTTGATTTAAAACTATTCATGGATTTACCATATATCACTAACAAACGTAATGGCTATATCTATACGGAGGCGAAAACAACAAAATTCGAAACAATTCCAGAAAATTAGTATATCACAGGCCATATATTTTCGTTAGTTTATCCTCTCCTACATATTAAATAAATAATAAAATTAATATAAATAACATTGGAAAATACATTTTTATACATATTTAAAAATTCCGAATTAATTTTTGATTTATTCCGATTAAAAAGAATGTTTCATATCAACATAGAGTTCAACCATATTGCTGCAGTTGTGGAAGAGGTTAACAATGCCAGCGCACACGAGTTAAGTAGTCTTGACCTCTGACTATACTTGGTCAAAGATGAAGTAGCCGCTTGGCAGAATCCTAGAATATGTTTTCATTAACAGTAATTGAGTCTGGTCAAATTTGAAGCAAATTATGTTGGCGTTTGCGGATCCCGCATTAGACATCACATTATTTACCTCTTATGAATTTCACATTCAACTTTGAATCCACCACATCTAATTTGGCTGGCGTTCTAAAGCTTTTCCTTTTATTTGTACCATTTCTTCAATAGTTATTTTTCTTGTCTAAGAACAAATTTGTCAAAAATTTGACATCGAATATTTTAAGAGATTACCAGATATCATTTTCGCTATCAAACGGCTGTGCAGATGTCAGCAACCGGGTACAGATGTATGAAACATTGCAAGTTTAATGTCCCGTTGCTGTCATTTGCGGTCATTTGTGGTTATTATGATTTGAGTTATTTATTGATTTAATTAATTTGATTGTTTCACATTTAAATCTGTGTTTTGATTATTCGAGTGATCTAACAATTATTATTACTACCTCGCTGTACATTTTGTCTCGGAGTATTAGGATATCGGATTTATCGATTCTTCGGAAATTTGTCCAAATTGTTGGGTGACATAATGTAGACGTATAGTGTCATAACGCATTATAGGGTTATTTGCAATAGCGTTAAGTGCTAACTTAATAGAACAATTTTGATACCTAAAACTAGCAGTTTAATGTTATCTTATACATTAAATTGAACATGAAAGCAACTTTGTTAAATAAGAACCGGTCAGGTAGAAATTGCAATAAAACAAAGTACACGCACTCTTGAAACAACACGAACGTTATTGTACAACGTTAAGAGGAAATGAATATGACAACTATTTCCCAAGATTGTCGAAGATAAAAGGGAGAAATGGAGAGAAGTAAAGAGGCTCAGTTAACCGTGGCCGAGTTATTGTAGGCGGTATTGTCGGTTCAATAACACAGTAATTACAGCACGTGTCATTTCAAAGGGTTGATGTACCTCGGAATAAATTTTCATTAAAAATGTAATTGTTAAAAAGTATGTTAGGGCGACTCGTGTGGCTGGTTACTATACAGTATTACTCCTCTGTTTCTGGCAATTTATCTCGAAAAATGCAATGTGCTAAGTAGTGCTGAATTGACCGATCAAGGGCAGCAGCAGCGGGAAGAAAGTTTCAACTTGGCCATAGAGGCGTTTGCCTAAGGCAAAAGCCGTACGCACATACAGTCCTGGAAGTCTCCATTGTTGAACTTGTTTAGTTTGGAGTCACGAATTGTTTATCAATCAGATATTAATACTTATAGTGCACTTAGCTGCTGTTCTGAAGCGTACACCCTGGTCTCTTAAAAAATGCCATTCGTATATTATTTTTTAGAGCCGTCTCTCCATAAAATGCATGAATAGTTTTAAATCAAATGTTTACCATTATAAAGGTGAACCTTTAGGTTTCTACTCGTAAACATTTGATTAACAACTATTCATGGATTTTCCGGACAGACAGCTCGAGAAAATATACGACTGCCAATGATTAAGACACCACGGTATTTGTAACCGCTCATATCGAACACATATTAAAAATAATAATATCGCAATAATAATAACATCCAAAAAAGGATAGCAAAAAATAATTTAACAGATAATTGAACTAAATTGACCAAACATAGTTTTTTACAACTTACCGAATAAATTCGATAAAATAAAGGTTTACCACGGTTACAAAACAAGTTATTGTGGGAGATAAGGAGGTACAGGGTAGATCGAAAGCCAAATTCACAGATGGAAACCACTTTTCTATATAGATTATATAAAATGCTATACTTTCCGAGAAGGAAAAACTGAAACGTATCGAGAAAATTTCGCGAACCAAATATATATCTTTAATTACCGTTTAGATTACTTTACATTTTAGAAAAAAAACATGGTCGGTTTTTAGAGCGTACCTGTTCAACAACGGTAAATGTAGCCGTGATTTTTAGACAATAAATATCCACCGCCGATTTACTTAGGCTTGCTTTCAGTGATCACTATAATTTGAACGTGACGATAAAATTTCTGCGAAGTATTTTAGGAATATTGGGGGGGGGTGGTGCGAGATTGATATAATTGTCGCTCATTATTCACAATAACTAAAGGCAAAATGTGATCTGATTGGTGCGTACGAGTGAACATTGATCGGTTGGCAGTGCTTTGGGTGGACACTGCTGCTTGGGCGTTACATGTAATGCTATCCTCTGTAACATGCATCTGCATCTGCATCATTTCTTGCGGTAAATGGGTATTATGTATGTTCGCTACTGTAATATTGTAGGTGTTTTAGATACCTTCCGTATGAGACTTGCCTAACAGCCTAGATGACCTCGACCACCCACATAGTAGATTGGAGGTCTAACCTTGTGATGTTATAGAAACAAGACTTGGCGCTATAGAAATAACGGCACGGAATCCGGGGCTTAATAGCTTACCTTCGGAACTCTGCGATCATGCCTAGTACTCGGATACAGAGCAGACCCCATACACGCAAAATATTAGGGTTAACTACGCCAATCCTACTTTTTTTTCTCAAATTTAACAACCCAATTATGCTTGCTTGACACTTGGTTTTTGTACTAAACCAAACTACTAAATTAGCAACCATAATATTTTACGTGTGTCAGATTCTAATTGTGTTATTTATAAGGAATCATTGATATTTTTGACATTTCCGAAATTTTCGCAATGGTTTTTTTTTGCATGACCTCCCAATATATAGATATAGTGGTACGTAAATATAGTGGCTGGTAACATATCATATTGGTCTAGAAGAACTCTTTTATCTTTCACCCCATATCTTTGTGGTAGGCGAGTGCGGCACGTCCCAGTACTAGCGAACTCTATATTTCCACAACTAAACAAAAGTAAACAGCAATCAACGAAAACAGTGATTGCCAGTCTAGTCCCAGACCAAGTGAGAAAGACTCAACTTTCGCTAAAATGGATAATCCCGGATTAGTTTCGTCGATGTTTATTAAAGCGGCATTGGTCGACAACGTAATGAAAGCGGTTTCGAGAATATTATTATGCTTTTAATGACTACTTCCAGACTTTTCATATTGCGAACTTGACATATTATGCTCCCGAGAACGTGGCAGCCATATTGAGAAAAAAACCTGTGTAGAGCCGGTTGAGCCGTCATCCCACCTATTTTCCAAAATTATTTTTGTTTATTTTTCTCTATTTTTATTTTTTTTATGCGTAATCTTGATTTGACATTATTTACATTATCTAAACCTCATTAACTGAACTATTAATATTTTTGTTAGCTTTGTATGAAATAGTCTACAAAGCTAAGAAGTAAAGTTTCAGTTAAAAGTATAAATGTCAAAAAGAAAAACTCACTTAACAAAGGCTTGATGGTCTAGCGGTTATGATGATCTGCTCTGAGTACATTGGCCCGGGTTCGATCCCGGTCAAGTCAAATATTTTCAAAGTGTTTAAATACTTCCGGTAGTAATTCCGAACAGGAAATTATAGACGGAAGGAAATTGTATTGGCAAGGCACAGTTGTCTTAAATAGTAACGGTGGAGTTACTGAATGAGTCATTGGTTAGGTAACTTGACAATTACGGGCATCTGGGCAAAAATATTGTATAATTAGGGAGAAGGCATCAAATTCATTTTTAGGTAGAAATTCCGGCCGGACGGAACGTTAAAAATATCAGGGGAAATCTAGTTCTTAGTATACGAGTACGAGTTAAAATATGCTCAACTTTGTAAACTCAATTTAGAGATATAGTTAAACGAGGTTAGGCTGCTCCTAAACGTTCCGAACTTGAAGACTTCTACTGCGACCTCTATTTAGCGACCTCTACTGGTTACATTTGTCCTTCTAATCAGTATAAATCCGGAGTCATTCTCCATCGTACAGTTTTCATTTACAATCAGCTGGGTAGTACAACCAGCTGGGGAGTAGTGCCCAGTTGCACTCAACATAATGCAATCAACGGGGGATCAAATTGATGTTATACCCTTTCATCTTTTACTCATGATATAAATTAGTGTTTACTCATTCGACGTAACATTGATCGAAAGTGTGCAGCAAAGAAGTGATTGAAAAGTGGGAATTACGCAACTATTATCACACTATTAACACCCCACAGTTTTCTGATGCACGTTTTCGGTAAAACCGTGCAAAGGAAAATTCCATTCAAATCCCCGTATCGTGAGAAAATCTTGAATTGTCAATATTTTGAGATTCCGACATTGCGGGGTGAACATTTTTTGGATTCTCAATCTGTAGATTCAGATTCTTTGATGAGCAACTCTTGGCGTAATTAACGGCTGATATTTCTATATATTAAATCTTCTTTTCTGAGAATTTTGTGAAGATGAAAATCGCATCCGGTGACCAAAAAACGTATAAATATTATTGATACCCTATTCACGTTCTAAATAGCTATAATTTCTAATTCAATTATGTCTCTTCAAATTTATTTTCTAAGATATTTGGCAAATGGAGAAACAGCTTACATAACAAGTACCTATGTATAGGAGGAAAGCCCATTGGCGCCATTCTGTAGTTTTAAATTAGAGCAACAAAAAGGGGTAGATTAAATCGTGGTTTTTGTGTCGAAACGAATATAATGAAATAGGCCTTAAATATATTCCGTGGAATATGTTTTGCGTTCTAGTCCATTATATATTCGGCGAAATAAATTTGAACACGCTTTTTTGCCATTAAAAAGGATGCCAAATGACGACCGCATGTTTTATAGGCATGATATGCATTATCATTAGCGACTAATTTTCGGTCCCTCGAATCGTGAGACGTTTGGTTCGAAATTATTCGGACATGGTAGGGCAAAGCGCAACCAAAATTTCAAAAGCGCAACCAAAATTTCAGCCATGTTCGAATATTAACCTTTATATTTGGATTGTAGGTCAAACAATATCTAGTAACAGTAATTGAGCGTAGTATACTTGTTACCCAAGGAAGCGCTGAGCATACAACCACGCAAGTTATTTGCAATTAACGCGTGGACAAATACTCGGCCCGTTATATTATGTATTGAAACGATGTGCAAGGGCTCCAGTCAATACTGACGCGTTAAATCACATGAATTCACACATTTAACCTGCTGAATTAATGATTGGCCATTGTTGCACTATAGTAATAGTTCAATTCCACACCAATAGAATATATAAAGATTTTATATTGGATTTTCCGGATAAGTGACTATTTTAGAGGTTAGATTTTAATATTTTAAAATTGTTGGTAATTTTTTCAAATATTTATGTATATTTTATATATATATTTGATATATTAAATATTTATATATATTGTCCATTTATGGTTATATACAAATAGTTCCATTGATGGGGTAAAACTAGCAATCTGTACTGTCGTTTTCGTTGAGAAAAAATATTACAAATAATAGTTATAACGATGGTTTTGAATTATAACTATAGGTTTGCATTGGGCGGAAATTTACTTTGAAACCGCCAATTTCACACGCTGGTTAACCGCTCATAGATGTATCTATTGGTTACACAGCGACCGATAAAATTACATACACGGTTTGTTGAAAGCGAATTGAAAGTTCTAAGGAACAAATGGAAAATGTCCAATCGTGTTGACATATTTTCGATACAAATTAGTGCATTGTGACCTCATAGGGTTAGCTGCAAGTGTCCATAAACGCTTCAATGATTGATTACACAGATAAGATCGCCTTTTATCTATGGAAGACGTAACCTCAGACTATTGACTTCCGTGGCCTAAGTAACATCTTATTAAGGGTTTCGGTATACTTTACTCTAAGCATTGTATCATTTGACATAATGATATTTCTTGTGCGAGAGGGAGTTAAGGGGGTTTCCAGCTAGTTAGTCGCTGCATTTAGCTACTCCTTAAATTAGTCTTATGAACTAAACATATTTTTCCTTTTGTATTTTCCTCTTTTATCGGCTTGTTTGTGGTTATCAGCATATAAAGTATGGTTGTTTAAGCCACTGGTACTTATACAATTTTGGAAACGTATTCTAATAAAATTTTAAAAATCACACTTAAATTACTGCATTTACTCGCATTATTCCATAAATCAAATCCAATTTAACCCACCACACCGCTATAACTCCGATAAAAATCATTACGTAACATAGGGACATGTACCTGTACTGTATTGAATAAAGCCATGCATGAAAAGAACCAGCCAATCATTTTGAACCGTGGTTTTCTCATATATATTCCTATCCTTGTTGGTATTTGCTGGTTATACAATATAGTTATTGTAGATGGTATAAATTGAATATATGTGCAGGATTAGTATAAAAATCGTAATCGAATGTTGTTTCAGTCCATGTCCGCTTTTTCTCTAGATCTTCTCGTCTGTTAAAAATCTCTCGGTATTGAGTGGTTCGGTCACGTGGTCTCTCTGGGTGTTACGAACAAAAAAATTCTGGATTGGGTGACGGTATAAATGGATGCCAAACTCTCCGAAAAGGTACGTTTTGATCTTCTTGTTTTCGTGCAGAGAGCGGGGGCCCTTGCTCAGCAGTAGGAAAAGATGCAGTTGGAGCAAAATTCGTCTGAAACCATTTTCAGTTGAGGCGCGCGCGCCCCGCGCGGAGGATGATTTTCTCATCCATAGGAGTGCACTACAAGCAACAAGATGGCTACATTGAGCTGGGCAGGATAGCAAGCGCGAAGGCTATTAATGCAGAAAGATGAACATTTAACCCCTGGTCCGGCATACAGACAACAGGCACGCGCGCGTTGCTCGCCGCATATGCTTCCAGGTATTTGGGAATGCTATTGCGCCATGACGGCCACCATGTTACCAGTGACATACGCGTCATTATCATGTAAAAAAGGAGCATGCCAATTGGCTGACAATGGTATGGTGAATGTGAATTTGATCTAGCGTTGTGAATTTTGGAATTTCACCAGCTAAATACGGTGGTTCTGATTTTAACCCTTAATCACACTGGGACATTGGTCGAAATTCTAGTGAACATGAGATTGTTTCATACAGAGCAGGTTCCAATTGACGTCATATTCACGCTAGTTCTTAACTCGTACCCCGTACGCACGATTGTGTGCCGCTCGACACACAATTCGAAATTGGTTAATTCAGCTCTAGATATATGAAAGTTTCTCATTTATTTAGGGTTGCAATGTAACGTGTTCAGTATAGTTTCTAAGTAAGGCACAAGTGTCTGAAATAATAAAAAGCGCTTCTTATATTTTTTGAAGATAGTTTTCCGCCGTAGATTTTCTCGTACAAAAATTATGTGTCGTTCCCGATTATAAAACAATTGGTATCTTCCACTTCCGGTGACTCATCGGTCTGAAATTGCGTTCAAAAATCGGAACAATTTTTGGGGAGTTCTGTGGCAAATTTAAGGTAGAACTAGCCCCACACAGGTTACGGCCCGATTGAGTGTCATGTGTGCCATACTAAAGTGATACTTGAGTGGATAAAAAAGACCTTGGGTACATGGTTCGAGGCGCAATTGTGCGTTCGAATCACATCCAAACCCAATATTTCTTCAATATAAGGCTACCAAGAAAATTGAATACTATCTATCTCGAGAATTATATAACTTGCCCTCAGTTTGCTTGCATATAACGGCAGCGTGCATTTTCAGCGACTTGTAGTCATTACTAGTAAATTTGAACATTTTGGGTTTACAGAATCTACTTTCGGTGCGGCTTTAGGTCCAACATTGTCGCAAAATGATCTAACTGATAACTTTCTTTTCAACTTCTTTTAACCAGTAGATACCACACCGGGCTCTTTCATGCCAGGGCGTGATTTATCCATTGCCGACCTAATAATATGTCTGTTGAAAATATTTATATTGGTTTGTACACAATAGCGGCCAATTGGAGCGTTGTAAATAGTTATTTTACATTTAAATGTCATTTTCTCAGCTGTAAATGATTTTGTTTTTCAATAAAAAAAAACTTGCACCATTCATTTTTAACTGCGTATCCAATACAACAAAAAAATACAACTATGAAAAATGTCCCAATTTTGTAGATTTTTCATCTGGTTACCCTAATAGTAACCAATATTTATATAGTTATCAACATATTACTAATATATATTTTTATAATGGCTAATGTGTGATGAGGGACCTTAATTTATAAATCTGCCCACATACGCTTCCCCACTTAGATATCAAATGAAAGCGGTATTTTCTTTCAACAATGCCTCGGGAATTATGGAAAGAATGGCTTGGGAGTTTGGCGCGATTAAGGATTAACCCATTACGCATCTAATAATCCGAATTTCATTTTTGCTCTTTTTTACCATCCTGTCGACTTGTTCTTCGTTTGCATTTCATTTGGAAGCTGGATAATATCTTACAATATAATT
>SCLF01128515.1:0-10631 GCA_004367975.1 Mesochordaeus erythrocephalus
ATGTTCTAGACAGTCTCAAATATTATTTAATTTTTTGCTGATTTCCAGATGAGATATTTAACAATAAAACAAAAAAAGGAGGATAGGAAAGGAGTTGGCGATTGGAGTTCTTAAAGCGTTAAATTTTGTCAACGCCATGGTTGGACTTACACACGCGTTCGAGGTGGAGGTCGAGGCAGAACGCGCGAGAGTTAGGTAAAACAAAATATTAACTAATTCCTAACAGAAAAATGTCCTTAACCTGAATATGACCTTGAACTTTATTACACGTCGGTCTAAATCGCCCCCCCCCCTATGGGGTGCTGGGGGGCAACTGATAGGCCAACGAGACTTAGTGTGTCTGATAGAGTTTTTTCTTCCGGTTCCGAATCTGTTCCCAGAATAGCTGAAATTACACTCGTTCGTACAGTTAACCACCGCCAAAGACAAAACGTTGAAATAAAACGTTGAGTTTCCACACTAAGCGTTGAGTTTCCACTTTTTTCCGCCTCAAAGTGGAAACTCAACGCTTAGTCTGGTGTAGAAGGTACAAAATATCATCGCTTAAATTATCATTCTATGTTAAATTACATTATACTTTATTATTTGAGTAGATTGTGGTCACTCTTGAATATTCTAGCCCGGAGGACGAAGAGCATGCGTATTGTCGTATGCTATAACTGGGTCTTGTTGGATCGTTTATACAGCAAACTATAGTAGGTGAAGCTAAAAACATGTACAATTATAGTCTATAAATAAATTTATATTCTATATCCGCGCGAAGGATGTGTTTCCTTCAGGATACCTAAATTATTTTTTAAATTAATAATCTATTATGAGACGGTTTAAATGTTCGCTGTCAAATTAGAAATAGCCGGTCAATAACCTGGTTGACATTTCGGATTTTTATTTTTAGGTTGACATTCGGCTGTAATTTTGGGCCGCAATTTCTCTTAAAATCTGCGCCGTATAAGTTTATTCGGAAATGCTCTTCTGCGTGTTAATATGTAAGATATAGCTGTCATAAATAGTAAAAAAGTGGAACTTCATTTGTTATCTACCCCGGGTTGGTGATTTGCTCTACCCCGGTGTTTGCTGATTAAAATTGATCCCACGCAAAAATTCTATGTCACTCAACTACAAAAAAAAAATCCGGTTTTTAGGTAGCACTGCCGGTCTAAAATTTCCCTAAAAGATTCGGCGTGGAATCCGGGGGAGGCTCCTAGGGGGCATTCTGACCTAGATCCACTCAGTTTCGAGAAAAACGCAAAAACTGGTCGATGAGTTTTTAAAACCTCAAACAGTGCACAGGAGTTAAGCTGAAAAAGTCACTTGATCCTCTATCCAACCTATTCCGATAACTTTACCTGTAATTTTCTGGTCATACTTGCTTTCATCATGCCATTCGTTAACGGAGATATCATGACAGACTAAAACCAAATAACATGCTGGCAAAATATATTCATGGTAGGAGTGTTGATAAAGTTGACGAAAGTCAAATTTATAGTTCTTCGTTTCCATCTCCCTTAGAAACTAATGAACATTTTTTAATGAAATTTTCAGCGTTAGTTAGCTAAGCGTTCATGATTTCAAATGATATATTTAGCTTGGAGATTAGTCGTCTGGAAATTGCGCACTAATGCAGAATTTAATTGGTGTCCAATTCATAATTAATTTGTCGGAAACACCTGCTCTTCATTTGCATTACTCTTGGAAACTAATGAATATTGGTTAATAAAATTTTCGTCGTAAGTTAGCTAAGGGTTAGAATAGCAGTGTGTTTCCGACAAATTAATTATGAATTGGACACCAATTACATGCTTCCTTAGTGTTAACTAGTTTCTATTGGAGATGGAAACGAAGAACTATCAATTTGACTATCGTCACATTCTACAAATACCCGATGGGTGTCGGAAACTTGACGAAACCACTTTCGTCAAAGTTGGCGCACCCCGGTAAATTTTAGTCAACAAATGCCTTCAAAAAATCTAAGTTGTCCAATCCGAAGCGCGGTACCTAACAAATGCAAATTGGAAGAGTTCCGCATTTTTACTATTTTTGACAGCTCTGTTGTACATATCAAGGCGGTTACCAATATTTCCGGATAGAATTCAATAGGACAGATTTTGAGAGAAATTGCGTCCCCAAAATTACAACCGGAAGAGAACCTAAAAATAAACCAGGAACTTTACGTCGAAAAATTGACCAGGTTATCGACGGGTCTTTCTAATTTGATTGAACATTCTCTCATAAAAGTGATTACATCTTTTACGATTTTTTTAAGATCCGTCGTTTCTCTACACCTAATTCTCCTCTTAACTTTCCATAATATTTACTGAGAACAAACCTGTCGCATAAATATAGAGTAATAATATGAATGTCAACTATAATTTAATTGTGCCCCAGGTGGGCACTTTAAATTGGACGTAATTGAAGAACTCCTCCATGCCGAACAAAATATTGAGGATGTGCAGGTACTAAATTATGGTCTATAGACTTAATGCTAAGGGTGGTGGTGTTTTAATTTGTGTTTCTATTACTTTATCTCTATTTGTGTTTTCAGCAACATGATTACTAACCTAGTACTAAAAATAAAACAAATTTAATACATAATAGTTTATAACATTCTTTAGGACGATATCGCCATTGTACGTAAACTGTTTCGTGGGTGGTCTTCAAAAAATGTTTGAAAAATATCACAAGTTTTGCTTTTATGGGTACCAAATGAACTACTAACCAACTTTTGGACTGGTGCAGTATATGTTGCATCAAATCTATTGATGTGCTCGGTAACAAATACTCTCAAATATGCCCAATTCAATTATAGGGCCTGGTTTAGTTAAGAGATTTAAAGGTCCACAAGAGTCAACGATTAACAGAAGATAAACGGGAGACTTTGATCTATTGTGAACTTACCCTATTCCAAGCTTTATTTTTCTAATGGCTATTTATGTTCCAAAAACGGTGCACAAGAGTTAAGGATTGGTTCCGATCATATTTCCACCCTTGATTTATACTGAAGGTATACGTGAAAATTTTTGTAACAAAATTGTGGCCCACGCAATATTTCTTTGCATTTCTGACATTAAACTACTGTTCAGCGCGCTATTGCTTCCAGTTTTTTCCACAAAAAAAGTCTCAATCTGTATACTACTGGACTCAAGCAGCTGATGAGGGCAAAGGCTCAACGACGGCAATGGTTGACCTTGGAAAGTTTTATTATATGCAAGAAAAGGATGCGGAAAAGTTGGGTACAACGGCATACATAAAATTTCCGTCACATATCAAATTAGCGAATGAGTCACCGCGCAAATCTTCTTAACCAATTAGTCTAATTGAACTATTTTCTTGTAATTTTGGTAGCATCCAATTTAAATACTGTCCGTATTATCACAAAGTAGACTCTAATGGGTCACGTGATTGAATGGCCACTTCAGGATGTGGCCGCTCATTCACTCAATATATATTTATAAGAACACACGTGGAAATAATAATGAGAATAAATATCTAAGAATGAGAAACCAATGTTAATGAATACACTACGATAAGCACCGTACGATGAATTCAGCACGATGAATACAGCGCGATGCATACAGCACGATTAATAAAGCACGATGAATACAACATAAAACACGGTATCTTTATATTTGTTGACTCCTTATATTTCAACCCACTTTATAATTGTTTTTTAACAATTATTATTAGTGTTTATTAATTACTTATTACTAATTGTTTATTAATTATATATACATATATATTGAGCGAGTGAAGAGATCACTTTATCCTCATATTGCCTCCCGATATATAGATACAGTGATTAGTAACAGTGGTGACTTTGTCGGGTGAAGCCAATTGCAGTTGGCCAGGATTATATAATCGTTAGGTAATAATGGGGCTTCTTGAACGAGTATTCCCAGAATTACAATCAATATGGCAACAAATTGTGAGTCGTTGATTAATATCCACCGACTCCAAATGTGCTATAAGGGTGAGGCCCAAATTACTGTAAATTAATGCCCGGAGAAATTTGTGGCGCTACGGGACATAATGAAAGTGACTTTAGTTGTTTTGCAGGGCCTGAACCCAGACACTAAATCTGCTGGAAGTATTGTCGAAAAGTCGTCAATATTATCGGTGTACCTGATAAGAAACAAAAGATTGAACTACTAAGGGAGAAGTACAGCAACATGGATAGACGCGTCGAAACGTCCGAAAGAGTCTCGGCATACACCCAGCGACTGAGTAATGTCGCATTATAGCTGAATACTTCCAGAGAACTATTACACCACAGGAAAGAGAATTCATCACCGTTCTTGGTCCAAGGATATGGAGCCGATCTGCTTTTGGAGTTCCAGGGGTTATCCTGTACAGTAAATTAAATGCGCGAGTAGCAGAGACAGCGTGTAGCTAATCAGGAAGTCCTGAACCAGCATCTCGAGAAACAACATCGGGATTTGTATAATAACGTACGTATCAAGAAAATAGAACGGACGGGGAACGAAAGGGAAACGAAAGGGGGAATAACTGGAATAAGAAACCAAGTAACCGGAATAATAGTCGTAACAATATTCTGGCTTTCAATCAAGGGCCCTCAGATAGATGTTACAGTTGTGGCCTTCTAGGAAATAATCATGAGAATGCATCCGATGCTGTACCTGTAACCAAACAGGCCACACGCAATATGCTGCAAAAGGCACCGTAACACAGTCTACGGTGCTTACAATAGGCTAACAGACGATACAGATAAACGAAGTAAACTTTGGTCACGGTCCAAAACCTTTTATTGCTGCATCGATATGTGGTAAGGACATCCTTCCTAAACAGTTCTTCCCAATCTCTGTATTGAAGTGTTTAATGGTTCAGACGCGGAGGTGCATGATTATACAATAATTTACATACAGTTGCGAAACTCACAGCTAACCCACTGTGCTGTTTGTATGTACAGTGATAGTCAAACACCTATATTGGGATCTAGTGAGCTGTTGCGATACGACAAGTTCACTATAGTACGGAGTAGCGACCGATACACATTGGCAACCACGTTTCCGACGTCTCCCGACAACAAAAAAAGAATACGGCGAGGCAATATTAGCCCAGAACTATCGGTGTTCATCAGGGAGCAAGAAAGCAAAAAGAGGGCTACACCAGAACAGGTTATTCCACCATATAGGGAGAAAGTCATAACGATACCGGTCAAACCAACGGATGACGATGGCTGTTTTGTCACCCGGCCTCGAGTGATAAAAGAGGTGGTCTACATGGGATCACCATTAGACATATTAGGGCGGGACAAGGAAAACTTTCTTATACGAGTAATGAATACGGCTGCCACGGAGCAGGTCATTAGAAAGGTCTCGTTTGTCTGCGAATTGTTGGAAGTGTCCGAGCATAAGGTCTGTGACTAGAGGAAGTCATGGATGACCTAGCGATTAATATGGATGCTCCGGAATTTTACCAATAACAGTACAACATATATATACTCTTATTCGCACTACAAGGCGAGGAACGTGGTCTGACGAACGTCGCTAAATTTGAAGTGAATACGGACAACCACGGGCCAGTGCCGACTCAAGCATACCGAACACCATTCCATTTACGGGCGGAAATGAAGAAGATAATTAATAAACATGTGGATCACGGTATCGTGGAGGACATTTCCTCACCATGGTCCGCGCCATGTTTACTGGTAGAAAAACAGGACGGCTCGTACCGATTTGTTGTCACTATCTCAAGCTCAATTATCTGACGGAGTTTGACCGTTATCACCTACCAAGGATAACAAGACCACCAGATAGAGTAAAAAGGAAACTTGCCGTAACAACAGAGAAGGCCGTATGCCTATGGGACCAAAGAACGGCCCACCCTGCTTTCAACGAGTAATGGACAAAATCACGAGGGGAGTTGGCCCATAACGTTTATTGTGTTATCTTGACGGTTTGCTAGCCCGCGGGAAGACGTATGAAGAAATGTTGGAGAGCCTGGAACTCTTATTCGACAGATTATCTAGACACGGGTTGCGTAACAAAGCCCGTAAAAATCGAGTTTGTGGGATATACGATAGAAACGGGAACTATAAAATCTTTAAAGAGTAAGGTCGAGGCAATCCAGCAGTTGATAAGCTCGCGCACATCAATCGAAGCACAGAAGCTTTTTGGGTTACTATACTATCATCGCGCTTCATTCCAAACATTGCGTCTATAACGGACCCGATAAATGCCACATATCGCAATATAAAAGTTCACAGGTTTATGTGGACGAAGGAAGCAGAGAGAGCAATTCAGTCGATAAAGAAACAAATCAGCGACCACGCACTTAAATTTCCGCTCTCAGCGGCAAACCTGTGACTGAAAACAGACGATAACGATGGGCAATTGGTTGGTGTTTGTAGTACTGTTGCCATAAAGAGAAATACACCCATAGCAAATCGTCTGTATTTAAAATATAATACTATGCCAAGAACCTTAGGGGTGGGGAGTACAACTTATTTATTAAGGAAAAGGAGCTACTTTGCTTTCGTTATGCGACTGAGAAGTACCGAACGTACCTCATAGGTAAACGATTCACTTGGTGAACAGACTGCACAAGTATATGTTGGACTCGAAAGGTTAGCCCCAACAAACAGAAACTAGCGAGGTCGCTGGCAGAGGTTTCAGATTGTGTATCTGAACTTTTAGGATGTGGGAAAATGGTTATTCCGGACCCCTATCCCGTCTATCTGCAGGAGTCATCAACGTCATAACAAGAGCACAAAATGTGAATTGATTACGTCATATCATCGGGACGGGCATATGAGTGCTGCAAACACGAATAAGGACTTAAAGAAACAGCATGACTGGCCACGTTTGGATACGGAGGTTAAGAAATTTATGCGAGATGTGATATAAGAAGCTAGCGGTCGATCTGATGGGTTCATTTACTCTAATTAACAGAGACAATCGGTATCTTCTAGCGGAAATCTACATATTTTCGAAACCTATGTACGGAGCTAATTAATCAATATAGCCACCCGAAGGATCACAAAAGGATTGCATTCAAGTGGTCAAGGAAATGGTTGAAGATGAAAAAGACGAATTAAACACATACCAAATAACACGCAGAAACCATATTCATTTGGCACACTGGTGTTACAAAAAAACTGTAGCGCAATAAATACTAGGGAAACAAGACATATAGGACCTTACAAAATAACCAATATATATTCAAATGGCAATAGTTACCAGATAGAGGATCCGAATTACGTGGTGAGGTATGTCCGAAACAAGGTACTCCGCCTCATTACCAAAGTTATTAAGCAATCAGCAAGCAGAAGGAGAGGGAATCCAGAGCGGTGTCTGAAGGAGGGCATTTCACTAAAGAACTTCAATTGGTTATTAGGCCCTTGTGGTCGCAGCAACGGAGACATATTCGGCGAAACTACGAACGAGCCTAGGAACGAAACTGCGAACGAAACTACGAATGAGACACGAATCAACGATAATACGAACGAAACTACGAACGAGGCTACGGACGAGGCAAGTGACGAGCCTGCGAGCGAAACACTGCATGTAGCTCCAGTAACATATGTGGACCTATATTATCTCTCACCCGAGAACTAACCGAAGTTGCAAACAAATATGGCTACCCAGGACCACACGAAAATATCGGGAAATGGGAATGGTCTATGCAAAACGAAATACTTCTATAGACCCAATATTTCAGGACGTCATCGAAATACCAATGCAAGTAGTTGTAAACTACAGAACAATTGCCTTGGACGTACAGCTGCTATAGAACTATTGGGGATGTAAATATATAGGTTAAAGAACAGGCTTAATGTGTTATCGGTAGATCATCAGCGCAGTAGATATTTATACGAGGTGACTTGGCCATTAGATCTACCCGCAGTGCTGTACACATCTTGCGTAAACTAAGAGGTAATAGTCGTGTAATGAATGGTTAATGTACAGGCGGCATTAGGACAACAACCTGTATCTAAATAGTTCTCAAATAAAGCCACATAGTAATACTGTACGAGCTAACAGTTATATCATGTGGCGAAATATTATGACGTAGTGATCAATAATCTTCCGGGTTTAGTAACGTAGATTAATTATGCAACACGGTGGGAAAAAGAGAAGAGGGGAGCCCCCTTAGGAACACATGTATGATAAATGATGTCACGAAGTAGACTCTAACGGGTTAAGGCCGTGGGTTTGTCACCTGACTGAATGGCCAACTTCATGAAGTGGACGTAACGAACGTGGTTTTCTTACGTATAACAACACTCATTTTTTCATTATCCGTTTGTTGTATTAAACCATCGTGTTAAACCATGACTTACGCTAATATAACCCAACTTACCCTAACTGACTTAGCATACCTATTAAGTAAAGTTATTTTTAGTAGTAAACGCCATACCACATTGTTAGCTGACACTGGTGGTTAAACGGGGGTGTGGGTCTCATGATTTACAATCCACTCTAAAATACCCCAAAGACAGAAGAGACCGAGATTTCTGACCTATACCGTTCTTAGCAAGTTAGTATGTATCCTGAACCTATAAATGAATACATTTATTGTGCTGAATATATTATCCAATCAGCGGACAGTATTTAGGATTTAGTGGTACCAAAATTTCATGCAAATAATTAAACTGCCCATATCCATAGGAGACGCATCGGTAGTTAAGAGGATAATGTATCCTTAATGGCTAAGTCACGGAGAAACCATGGATATTTCCGTGTAGATCATAGTTTTTATGGGCCAGCATTCTGGGTTATATAATTTGCAGGTTTTATGAAAGTATGATACACAGCTATAATACGGTTACTATTTCTTATATAACTTGAAGTAACGCACTCTAAACATTGGCCTTTTCGCGTAGTACTTAAGGTTATTGATACTGGGAGGCGGACAGGAGAGAAAATTTTGCCTTATGAGGCCCAATGTTGCGATTAAAGTCCCCCTCAATTATGACGGTATTCAAATAAACTAAGAACCCTCCGTCCTCCCTCAATGAGAGAATTTGAGATACTGATCTCTAATTTGCTCTATCACTTTTATTTTCGTCATCCTGTTTCTGTCCTATGCGATGACTAATCCCTCTTCCTTATATAACCTGTAGTAACGCACTCTAAACATTGCCCCTTTTGACTTGTGCTTAATCGGTTATTGATACCCCATTTTTAGACGCCATATTTAGGCCTTTCAAGTAGGTTATTTTGAGATTAGCATTAATTTCTCATTAATTTATGAGCATCTGCAAATACTACGTCATAAATTCTGTAACTTTACTATAATAAACTTCAAGCTTGACTTTGTCAAGTACAAAACAACCATTATTTTCAAAGCAACTACCTGAGTTTGCAACCATTAATAAATCCCATTTTGCATCATGAAATTTAATGAATTTAATTCTTTGGTTTTTTTTTCATGGAAGTTACAATACAATTTTACTCTCAGCGATCTGTCACTAGTTTGATCATATGAGCCATGGATTTCTCATCTTGATCTCCTTTTGTCAGATCTGTTGCATGTTGTAAAGGCAATGCAACCGCCTGTTCATGTAGTTCATTAAAATTGAGCGATTTCTTTAGGTTAATATCGAATATTTTTGGCCATTGTTTGCCATTTTCCCGCCAGGCTAGTATGAGATCTATCTCATCTTTTCTTGTTCTTTGAATGTACATCTGCTTGAAATCTTTGAGTTTCTCAGGAAAGGTTGCAAACTGTTAACAATCCCAACGCTAACGCCAAATGTTAACGATCCCAACAAGCAAGCTCGTGCCAGGTAAATCGCAAATTTATACTCTTCTCGATTTTCTTCTTGATCCGATATTGCAGTTTTCACTGCAATATTGGCGCTGTATTCACTGCTTCCGACATTCTTAATATATAATTCACAAGTCTTTCTTCCTAGTCCAAAATAGCATGTTTAATTTTCAACTTGTTCTTTCGTAAGTTCCGTGCCAACACCATGACCGGCGCTGAATTTAACTGAGTAAGATGTAGCGCTGCGTAAGAATTAAGCATTTCGCTATTTCCAGCCCATCTTAGATCGCGAGTCACTCTTGCTGCCTCTAGTCCTAAGGCTAACAACTTAACACATCATGTGTTCCGTCCTGTATACTTTCCTGGTGCTTTTGTAATTCCCAAAAACTTAGCTTTTTGTTTGATTTGAAATTTAAAATTATCACCATCTGTTGGTTTATCCGTTTGGGAAAACATAAACCCATTTGATGGTCTTCCCCTATAAGTCCGCCATCTATCCAAAGCTACTATTGGGCAATCCCAAGACTCTACTTTTTCCGCAGCTATAGGTAGTGCCTCTCTTCTCTTTCCCGCTAGGTTAGCTTTAGACATACGTATGTCTATATAAATGAACATTCTATTTTCTACCATTCTCGCTCCGTTCTCGCTCCGTTCTCGCTCCGTTCTCTCTCCGTTCTCGCTCTGTTCTCGCTCCATTCTACACCCCGTAAAAAACGTTAGGTACTAGCCGCTTTTTTGTTAAATAATGTCATTTTCTTGTTCTACTGCGCTCAATTTAGTGTATTAATCGAGGAGTTTTGAAACATTTTCGCGCCTCTTTCGACTTTTCGGTTTGCACATTCGCAGTTTTTCTAGACCGTATATTTCAATTTTTCGCATTTCACCACATAGTTTAGATTTTC
>SCLF01128626.1:0-10631 GCA_004367975.1 Mesochordaeus erythrocephalus
TGAAGGGCTGAGTTTAGATTAACATAAATCTTTAAATTTGACAATGGTAGTTCGAATCCTAATTGCTCAATCGTATTTTTTTTAATTTGAATTTCACTGAATTCATACGGGGTAATTTTTGACCAAAAAGTTCTCGATAAGCAAATAAGCTAATAAAAAACATTACAGGTATAGAGATGGAAAAGGCCCTTCGCGCGACTATTTTAAAAATAGTGGAAGAGTCCTATTATATTATAATAGAAGAAAAGTACCCAGAATGCTTGCCTAGATGAATCGTCGCTGACATTAGCTCAAAAGATAACGTGTTCGAGTCGGTGCTGGTGTAAGTTTTATTTTCCCTTCTTTTCCCTTTTTAGCGTTATAATCGTATGACCACAGCGTGGTTAATTTTGTCGGAGCGAAGTCGCTCAACTTTTGTCAAGAGGGTTAAGTCAAAAATATGATGTCAGGAAGTATATCCGATTGGCTCGAAAGTGGCCTTATTCGACGCGTCATTACTCCAGCTTCAGTTATTCTCAAATGAACAACCCCGAATTCTTAACACGTGACCTAGTTGCAGCCAACAAATGGGATTTCTAAAGTACAAATTTTCAACAAGTGGCAAAGATCACGAATTTTTCATTTTTCTATTTTGTTATGATTTAGAAAACATGCCAAGATCCCAGAGTATGTTCACTAAAAAAATCAACTCGAAATAACTTCGTAAAAACTAAAATTCAGGACGCTCAATGTCAATTTTGTTCATTTTCGAGGTCCATAGATTTAAAACAAATAATTGGAGTATACCTTCGATGCTTTTATTGAATACCCAGGGGTCTACTTAATCTAGTACAATTTAGTTCGGCGAGCTGCCAAGACCCCGCGAGTAAAAATTATCAAAAAGGGTCTTTTTCACGTTTTCTTTAGTGGGGGTTAACTATACGACGACGTGTAATTTTTATGGGTATGGGTTGCAAGTGGTTGGTTAACGAAACTTGGTGGGTCTGATAGAGTTTTTCCATGCGGTTCCGAATCTTTTTTCAGAATGTCCAAAATTATACGACGTCGTACAGTTAACCACCTCTAAAGACGAAACTTGAGTCGAATATAGTTGACTTTGTTTTAACGCAGTTGTTTCGAGTCGAATTTTTAGCGAGAAGTGAAAAATTCGTGATTTTGCCACTTATTCAAAATTTGACCTTTTTAGGTCCATTTTTTGGACTATAACTGGGTCACGTGTTAAGAATTCGTTGTCGGTCCTCTGAGAAGAATTGAAGCTTGAGTCATGACGCGTCGAATAAGCCCACTTTCGAGGCAATCCGACATACTTCACGAAATGACGTTTCCCACCACCCTCCTCATAATGGGTCTATGAGAAAATCTATCCTTAAAATTTGATTTGGTATAGGATTTGGCTTCACGATCAAAGTTTTACATTACGAAAAGTGCGTACAATTGATTCTTCTCAAGTTATGGTAATTTAAGGCTTCACAATAGGGGTTTTGGGGGTTAACTTTACGAAGACATTCTGAAAACAGATTCGGAACCGCAAGGAAAAACTCTATCAGACCCACTAAGTCTCGCTAGCCGACCACTTGGTGTTACACTGGACATTATCAACATTTTTGGTGTCCCGCTTTTTCCCAACTTTGAAAAAATGTCCCTATTTTTGACAAGATTCATTCGGTCACCCTAACCTCGAACCTGTTGCCACATTTATGTAATAAACTTCTTAATCTTTTAAAATTATTTATAACAGTACAGGTGAATGTTGAAATATCGATCAAGCTCCCCCGTTAGCATGACGTGTGACTAATGCCACCGCGGTGAGTCAGCAATCTACCGCCCACGCTTCAACTTATCAAGCTCCAAACATTTATCGTTTATGAAGAATGGAACAAGGAAGACAGGAAGACAGGCGAGTGGAAGAGCCGGACGAGAGAGAAAAATTGACTCATTTCAAGTTATGCAAATTTATTCGCGACATTTGTTTGCAACTGGATGTCCACCCAAAAGTGACCGTGACGACGTTGTTAGTGTACCACAACGTATATAGCATTGAACAAATGGTTGGTACATGCATTGGTAAAGGTTGTTAATCACTTTACACTTCTCCGGTCAATAATGTTGGCTGCTTTTTCGTTTTCGAGACTGGGGTAATCGTATGGTTAGGTTAACATTGTTGAGAAGCATAAGATAATTTTAGAAATGCCTTGAATGATATTCATTGATCTGATTGGTCCTTAACTCTCACCCTCCCCTTCCTGCTTTATCGCCACCCGCCTAAATAAGAAACGATGAGCCAAAATCGCTCGTGGAGGCGGGTTCGTGTTAAAACGACAAAATTTGCGCAAGAAAATTCGGTTTAGAAGTCCGCTCGATGTTTTCTTAACTATGGCACCGTTGTTCAAAATTGTAAAAAAACGAATTTTATAAAGAATTCATTAATTACGCAAATAGTTGTTAATTATGTCGTCTAGGTACTTAAGTTCACTATGCTGCATTGTTTCGGATGAATTTATACATTATACTATATTATTTCGGACAAATAAAATAATCTGACTTTCCCCTGGTGGACTGAAAACCCGATGGGCCGCGAAAACCAAAGGAATGTAGTTTCCTTTGGAAAATTTTAACTCGTGGGGTATGGAAGCACACCTAGCTAATTTAAGTATACCCCTGGGAATCCAATAAAAGCATCGAAAACATACTCCGATTATTCGTTTTAAACCTATGGACCTCGAAATTCGCCTTGCCAAAATAGAGAAAATTGATTTGACCGCCCAAAGATTAATTTTTAAGCAGTTGTTTCGAGTCGTATTTTTAGTGAACATACCTTGGAATCTCGGCATATTTTCTAAATCATTTCAAATTCGTGATTT
Source organism: Mesochordaeus erythrocephalus (assembly GCA_004367975.1). Lineage (NCBI taxonomy): Eukaryota > Metazoa > Chordata > Appendicularia > Copelata > Oikopleuridae > Mesochordaeus > Mesochordaeus erythrocephalus. The sequence goes on from SCLF01128626.1 coordinate 2,862, forward strand.
TGTCACTTTTGGAAAATTTGTACTTTAGAAATCCCATTTTTGGGCTATAACTAGGTCAAGTGTTGAGAATTCGGGGTCGGTCCTTTGAGAAGAATTGAAGTTGGAGTCATGACGGGTTGATAAACCCACGTTCGTGCTAATCGGGCATACTTCCCGAAATCACATTTTTGACTTCTAATTGCCATAAAATGTCAAAATGTTTTAAAATGTCCGATTTTCCCTAAAATCGGTCTCATTCGACGCGCACGGATGTCGGCTTCATTTCTTCTCAAAGGATTGACCCCGAATTCCTCACGTTATGTAGTTATAATTGTCAACAAGTGATACAATCAAGAATTTTTCACTTTTTCGGTTTTGTTATGATTTAGAAAATATGCCAAGCTCCCAAAGTATGTTAACTAAAAATTCGGCTCGAAACAACTGCGTAAAAACTAAATTTCAGAACGGTCAAAATCAATTTTGTCCATTTTTGAACAAGGTGACTTTCGACTTTAAAACAAATAATCGGACCATATTAGGAGTTAGAATTAACGTTTTTCCAAAAAAGGTCTTTTTCACGCTCTAAAAGACTCACTAAGCCTCGTTGTCTGCGACGTATGTGCACGAATAATTGCTGAAGGCAACCTATCAAGTATTTAGATTGACCCCATAAATTGCACGCATGTTTTGCAACAATTTTTGACTGGAAGTGCCGGCTAGAAACCGATAATCTAGTAGACATTTTTTAAGACCTAGAGGTTCTTTGAAATGAGATATTAAGAAAATTTACCTTTTACGATTTGGGACAGTTGTTTTAGATAGGAAAACATAGAGCAGCATTTCTGCGTAGTCACAGAGTTTGATAACCCGAACACACAAATAGTACCCTACAGTAGACGCGCAAATACGTGGTCAAAATTCACTAGTAATGACTACAAGCAACTGAAATTCAAGCTCATAATTATATCTCACTTTTATATACACACCCTGTTTACATATTTTACCATTGGTCAGATTCTCGGCTTTCTATACGTCACTATTTTACTAGTAAAACCTATTTAATATAAACTATAACATAGATCGGAGGATTATTTTTAAACCGAGTTTCATACAGTGAAGTCCCATAAATTGAAGTGTTTTATACTGGATATTTTACGGTTGTTAGATTTAGAGTAAATTAGGGTACTGGGTCTACAGCGTTAACTGCTCCCCAAATTATATAGTTATAATAGATTGCGTGGGCTATATGTAAAGGCTGTTTATTATTTTCAAACCGAGGGTTACTGATTTTTTTGTTTATTCCATATTGGCCAGTTTGCCCAAGATAACTAACGTATTCCATTTTATTAAATATTCTTACCGTATTATAAATTTTAAAATATTATTTTTCGATTTCACAAAAGCTAGAGATTAAATATAGATTAGAATAAAAGGTGAGGTGCTTTTTGTCCAATATCTGGAAAGTATTAAGATTTTATTCGGATGGCATTGCGATCAAGGCAACAGATGACAACGAGGAGCGTGTTGATTAACATGCGAGGTATTACTGCGTGGCCAAATGTAATAATAAAATATTATTGTTAATATTTTATGTTGGTTTATATATTCAACTTCTGTATCTTCAAGAAGATAGGACAATTTCTGCACTTAAATCGATATCTCATGGACGGTCGGATGGTCGGTTACACCGTTTTATATCGTCGTATATACTATATTAATTTTAGATTTATCTATTAGAACGAATTATTAGATATAAAAAACTTACTATATATTTACACTAAGTTGTATAAATTCGGTACGCTGGGGTGTTTTGGCTAACCGAAAACTGTCAAATACGTACTCAGTCATGAACTAGTTTATTCGGATTTAAATGTATGCTGATAACGATCAACAGATTTACACATGATCACACCTGACAAACTTTACGTGATTTGCAAATTAACGTTGGTGAAGTTAACTCCTAAGTGAAAGATTTTTTAGTGAAAACGTTAACACAATAATAGCACAGTATTGAAGGATGTAGATTTAAACTATCGCCACAGCAGGTGATGTGTGTACGTAGATTTAACTTTCCGACTGATAACTGTCTCGTTGGTCCGTTGGAAGTTATCAGTAGTAAAGTTAAATGCGAATAAACTATTCATGACTAACTAACTACGCATTTAATAGTTGTACGTATCTATTAGTGGAAACACGACAGCATAGCGAGTTCATTCACAAGACTATTACTATATAATATATATATATATGCAAAGATATGATGTACGTTCAGCTATTAGCCTATCTTATATAGATATATAAGTCAACACGACGAATGGTGGGAAAGTTTAATATCGTAATATAACATGAGATGATATTCCGAGTACGAATTACATCCTCAAGCTAACTCCAGGGGTACGTAATCATTATGAGCTCTAACGAGTTTACACTAATTAGAAATCAGTTGAATGTTAGACTAGGTGAATATTATTAATCTCGTCATTTTTAGGAGTTAAAATATAAGTTTAGAAGATTACTATCACTAATGACTTGCACGGTAAGAGATATGTTATAACTTATAGGAATATTGTTATGTATTCATATTTTCAGACATTCTGGGTGAAATAAAATAGCCGACTGAGTCAAGAATAATTAATTATTGGTCAACAAGATTTAGTCAGTCTCATAGAGTTTTTCCTTGCGGTTCCGAATCTGTTTTCAGAATGTCCAAAATTACACGCCTTCTTACAGTCAACCCCCTCTAAAGACAAAACGTGGGTCGAATATCGTTGACTTTGACCGTCCTGAAAAATAGTTTTAACGTCGTTCTTTCGAGTCGAATTTTTAGTGAACATACTTAACGATCTTCACATGTTTTCTAAATCATAATAAATCGAAAAGTGAACAATTCGGATTTTGTCACTTTTTGAAAATTTGTAAATTTTTAGGTCCATTTTTGGCCTATTACTGGGTCACGTGTTGAGAAAATCTATCAAATACCCTTAAAATTTGATATGTTATAGGGTATGGCTTCACGATCAAAGTTTTACATTACGAAAAGTGCGTACAATTGATTCTTCTCAGGTTCTGCTAATTTAAGTCTTCACAATAGGGGTTTTTGGGGGTTAACTGTACGAAGGCGTGTAAGTTTGGACATTCTGAAAACATATTCAGAACCGCAAGGAAAAACTATCAGACTCACTAAGTCTCTTTGACCAATCAGTTGCCCCCAGGACCCCTAGGGGGGGCGCATTAGACGCATGTGTTATAATTAATAATATTCACCTACTCCAACATTCATATGATCCTCAAATAGAGTTATTAATGAATGGGGGAAGACGAAATCAACACTTCAAAAATATCAAAAAATTCGGAAATGTCAAAATAAAGGGGTTGTTAGGTTAGCGATTTTTGCATTCAATATACGATACTGAATTCGACACCCAGCCTCGAATTCCACTTTTCTCGAGTGATCAGTTCATAACACATAATCTGCTTATTGAAACACTCACCTACTCATACATTTGTTAGTGTGCATAATGATTATGTAACCCTTTGAATAGACCAATTATGTACGCGACATATAAACTCCAAAAGTCTCTTCTAAGTAAGCGTCTCTTCAATTCGTGCTCGGAATAAATATCTTAGCATTCTCGTTTAGGATATATAAATAAACATAATTATTACATTTTGGCAAGCGGTAGTACGTCGCAGAACTCCTTATAATCTACAACCATGATCAAATTGTAATTCGAATAAAACTTAAAAAGAGTTGCCGGACATTCGACAAAAAGCACCACACTATTAATAAATTCACTTTTCAGGCCTCATTTGAAGAGCTGGATCCCCATATAGTAGCAACGAGTTCTATTTGGATCGCTACCAAGGGTTGCGAAGAATTGCAGCTCAGATTGAGAGACGTAGTTAATGTAGTGTATGGAACTCTGAATCCAAAATCGAAACCCCTTGCTCTGGAGGAGGATTATTATGATCTCAGGATTGCTTTCGAATTACCTTAAAACCAAAATATCAAAACTTTCGAAACCAATTAACAGAGATTCCGTGACAACTGTGGAATTGCTATTATTACGACTTTTGCAGTTTAAAATTCCGATCCCACTATTTTTTAACTATTTGATTAAATTCTTGTATTCCCTTGAAAGATGGTGCAATGGAAGACCAACGGAACACAATGGCATACAGGTCAAAAATTTTCAAGCCGTTTCCCGAACTGCTAGTAAGTATTTTAACATCAGCTAAACTGCGCAATCTTTAAGCTCGCATTTATGAAAAACCATAACCCGATTCGTTAATCCAGATTTTTCTGGAAACAAATAGTCTAGGTAGAAAAAAATATATTATCCTGCGGAGTATTATCGGTCGATAAATGGTGTCGAAATGGATAAAAAAATTGCGCTAACTTTATCGCTTTACTATGGCCTCATGACAATATGTACAAGAAGTCTTTTATGTCCAAATTCCATGAAAAAATATGTAGCAAAAATCTATTAGGGCGACCGTATAATAGTTATAGTTTCGTAAATTAACCACTAAAGTAATATATGATAGGTATACAAACATTAGCTCGCCATTGTGAGTCTATGGAAAATTCCAAATTTTCTATCGAAAACTTGGTCGAGTTACTGGCCGGCCAATAGTTTAGGCTTGTATAAAAATAGGCTCGATAGCGCCACGTCTTCGCTCTGAAAGTGGATTTAATTGCTTAAAAACTATAATGGGAGAAATTTCATTTATTCTAGTTCCCACTTCGAGACATAATACTATCCCATGTTATTCCTACCCCGATAATAAGAGTATTCAAGAAATCAAATTGAATTGGTATAAGGAAAACAATTCAAAGAGAACGACGAAATTAAACAATTAGAGATTACAGAGATCACTTGTGGTCTGAAAATATACATAACGAAAGTGTTACTCTTAACTGTATTTACAATGGCCGTAGAGAAAATTCAAGTCGTATCAAAACAGTATATAGCTTTTGCCAACAATTTTTTTGTCAGAGCCATTATACTCCAATCTGTAATAAGTGCTACACTTCAATTAAGAATTAAATTACTCCGCATAACATACAATTATTATTATTAAATACATATTGAAATAAACCATAAAGTATTAAACCCGAAATTTTGTTTTACCTCCAACAATTGTGCTCCATAGATATCTAGATAGCCCTATCTAGATAGGGCAGGTCCTTATCATTTGCTTGTGTTCGAGATTAATATTAGTTTATTCTCTTGGCCGTCCTATTTTGTGCAAATAGTTTCCTGCGATTTGTTCAGAAGCTGTAGAATTGAGAAATCTATTTCTTTTATATTGACTAACTACTTAACCAGTAGAGCACCTCATATGAAGGAGGGTGCTCGTGTTTTTCATTTTTCTCGTAAGCTAAACATTTTCATGATTGAAGGTTTATCCATCTAATGTAAATATAAAGTAGGGTCCAAACGTGGCGTTGTACACAGTGATTTTCTACCTCTACATGCTTTCCTAGACATAAGTGAATGTTCTGCATTAATATAAATGTCACCATTAGATTTTAGCTGTGTACCTAATGTAAGAAAAATGAAGTTCTAAGAACTTTAAATTATATGATACGCCAAAAAGTATATTTTTCTCTCACTCTCTCAAGATTACGACTTTTACCATTTCTCCGGAAAATTAGTGAATTGCTTTTAATCAAATTTTTATTATTAGAAAGCCAAGGTTTAGTATTTAAAGATATATATTGAACTTAGAAATTATTCATCTAGAAGTTGTACTATAGATGGTAATGTATAGTTCTTTCTCGCTCGCTCAGCTCTGGCGACCTTTTTTTTCTCTTCCGATAACGCATGAATATTTTGTAATGCAATTTTTACCATTAGAAAGTTAAGGCTTCTGTCTTTCAATATGTAAATATATATTAAATTTTGATACTAGTCATCTCCAATTAACGTGCAGACAAAAGAGATCGGGAGTGGATTACATTACCGATGAAAAAGCAGTTTTTAGATGACTAATCTCCTTATTTAATATACTGAGCTTTCTAATGGTAGGAATTTGATAAAAAATATTCATGAGTTTTGGAGGAGATGCTAAAATTAAATTATGTAAGTTCTTTAAAATCAAAATTCTTTTCTATGGAATTGTTAGCTAATACAATTACGCTGTCACTTAATGCGAAGATGTTAGAAGAATAATCTCTAAACTAACCCTAAGCTGTCTAATGGTAAATTTCATAAAAAAATATTGATACGTTTTCGAGGAATATGGAAACAAAGATCAGGTGTTTAGACTTAACCAAATAATGCAGTTTTGGTGTCTACAGAAAACGCGAAATGGTATCTACTGATTAACTAAGGTTATTAACTCCTGTGTATATTGACGTGAAGGGGCATCGGGCATGTCCAGTTTGCAATAGTTAGCTCACAATCAAGCTTCTTGTGTCCTCTTTGCTTGCTTGCAGATTATTACTACTGAATTCTGACAGTTTTTGATGAGAAATGTTGTAACTTTCTTTAAACTTCAGAAACGAATCAGTACAATTACGTTCATGACTAATTAAAAACTCAAAATATTAATATTCGCGTCTATTGTAAGGAACCTTATTCTCAATTTATGAAAAATGGGAAAATAAGTATCTAGAAATGCAACCATTTTCCGAGAGAACACATAGCTTTAATTTTTGTTTGTCGGGTGTAAAATGGCTGGTCGGTAACCTGGTCAAGTTTACGACGGAAATTTTTAGATTCTTGGGTTCACTACCGGTTATAATTTTGTGCCAAAATCTCAATTAAAATATACGTAATACAATTGTATGCGGCAATTCTGGTTAACGTCTCCATACGTAACGCAGCAAAGCAGGCATACGATTAGATCGGCAATTTAATCGTGCTAATTTAAAAAAAGATACGGCGCATGGTTTACGAACAAATGAGAAAGAGAGACTCCCGATATATATTTGTTTCTGGCGGGTATCTAAACGGGGTTAAATTTTTCAACTTTAGTAGATTTTATAAATTCGAGGACGAACAAATTATATACCGGTATGTTGGACTTAAAAGTGCTTTCTTCTGAATGATCATGAAAAGAGGATACAGGGTATTCCTGAACGATGGAAAAGGCAAATAAATTACATTAAAAATGATGAAAGTCCTTCGGACTAAAGGAAAAAACTAAAGTGGATAGAAAGTTAGAACAAAGCCCACAGAATGCTTATATTGTCATGCTCGTAAGCATCAGTGATGGAAGAGCTAAATCAGAATAGGCTCTAATAGTAAACTTTGTATATTAATATACGAAAATTTGGGAAGGAGAGAAGATTAGTACGCAAAAGAAAGTTACAAATGACATCATCAACCACAGCTTAGTTAAGTATTTATTATGTACAATTGTTGGATAAGAAGGAAGGTTATCGTTTTATATGAAAAATAATTGGAGACAAGTGAAAGCATTACCTACTAATAGTATGACCAATTTTTAATAATTCAGTGGACCAGTAACGTATTCTACCGTAAACAATTACAAAACAAATTAATGGTAGTGAAATAAATGTATGTGCAAATTCGTAAATCTCATGTAGAAGAGTAAACAGGCTGATAATTATTCTATATATATATATGCGGTTTATTTAGTCACATCGGCATAATTTTATTATAAATACATATATGCTTTATTTTATATTACCAAACAGCTTAAATTTGCTTTCTCCAACAGTTCTAATCATTTCTGTTTCTAATACTTCTGTGTGCTAGTCTTGTTCCAACGTTTTCCTCTAGGCATCTTTGCTAATCCATGGACAAAATAAAAATA
>SCLF01128737.1:0-10629 GCA_004367975.1 Mesochordaeus erythrocephalus
CTGTCGCCGCCCGTTTCCACTCACTCTCGCCTCTCAACAAAATCAAAAAAGGGCCACTGTTGTCAAATTATGGATATACTTTTTCTGAAAAAAAAATACTAAAAACTGACCGAGTAGAAATAAGTTCTGCAATTGACTGTGCGTAACATAAGAGCAGATAAGGGTATTACAGGATACCTGAATTAGCACCACGGGCAAGGCCAAATGAAGCAGCAAAAGCGTCAAGACGTGCCGTTATAAGAATAATTTTAGAATCTTGTTCCGTTCCAATCAACCGTGATTCCAGAACATGAAACTTTTTCTTGTCGACAGTGGGTTGGGCACCAGTGAGAGAAAATTGGTGAAGAACCTGATTTCCTGCATTAAGAATAGCCGACGCTCCCAAGAACTCCGATGAAGATTGTATTTCTCTATATATTGAGGTTAATTCCGCGTTTTCGAACGAGAAATAGATGGGGATTGGTGTACTCGTAGCTTGTAATAGAATCCTCTCGGCATCATATATCTAGAAATCTATATTAATACATTTAATTAAACTTTAACAAATGTATATATCTATAAAAATCGTTTCATCGAACTCTTCTCATGAGCCTTGTGGGAAAAGTATTGTACAATGTAAGTATAATTTTATACATACGTAGTTAGGGACTGTGATATGGATTCGACCTATTATTACTGATGACTGAAATTTCGTGATGTCTCACCTTGTTCAAACGATCTTGAGTGACATTTTCAGGGAATGAAGGAGCATTAATCTCATCAGGAAGTAAAATGAGTATAGCTCCAGGTCCCTTGTCCATAATATGTGCAAATAGAGTTTGAGTCAATTCCTCAATCCTGATTAGAACCGTTTTTCTTGCTATTTGATTGGCGGTGGCAGTTCGACCTGAAGTTAACGTTAGAACCGATTCAGGAATCTAGTTTCTGTAATATAATGTATATAAATTGTGTATTTCTCGGCAAAATTATATTAGCATTATTAAATTGTTCTCTGCGACATCATATTTTGGCTAAGAAATACATTAAATATAATCGGTAAAAAAATCGGTAAAATATATGTAATATTATTCAACGATATTTTAGTTGACACAAAAACTGATACCTTCGAATGATACGAGCGAGGTTCGAGAACCGAATTGCTCTTTACTAATATCGTACTGATTCATACGATATACGGTAAAATCGTAATTAGCTTCAGTGACAGGAGCAATTGTCAGAAGAATTAGCGGTACGACAGCCACCGACCATTTCCAGTCACCCAAGATATGACTCATGTATTCAAATACCATTCTAAACTATATCAATAAAATATACGTTAGATATTTCTCACAGAGCATCAGTTTTAACCCACATGATGTACATGAAGTACAGTTACGACGGCATGAATTATTCTTGCAAATTAGTACGATAACTTTGGCAAAATGCCGAATATTTAGGATACCACTTGTTACATTGAAGAGACAAAAATTGTTAAATTGTCAAATCGTTAAATTATCATACAATAATATACTGAACAAATTATGAAAATATATAATTCTATAAGTAATAAATTATAACATATATAATTTTACTTAACTATAACTCTTTCGTCATCATGACATCATCAGTAATTTAAAATAATAAGAAAGTATACATAATGCGGAACAGAAAATATATAAATATTACACGCCTGTCAAAACTTCCCCCCCCCTCAGACTGCGAAAGTATACGTCGTCATACAGTTAACCCCCCCTAAAGACAAAACGTGGAAAAGACCTTAACAAAAAACGTTAATTTTAACTCATGGAGGTATGGCAGCTAACCGAACTGAATTCCACTAGATTAAGTGCATCCAATAAAAGTATCAAAGCTATGGACCTCGAAAGTCACATTGCCAAAATAGACAAAATTGACTTTGACCCTCCCAAACATTAGTTTTTTATGCAGTTGTTTCGAGTCAAATTTGTAGTTAACATACTTTGGGATCTTAGCATGTTTTCTAAATCATGGTAAAATAGAAATTTTATAATTGCCATAATTTGTCTGATATATAGCCACTAGAAGTCACACATGTGATTTCGGGAAGTATGTCCGATTGGCTCGATAGTGGGATTATTGGACGCGTCATAACTCCAGCTTCAATTCTTCTCAAAGGACCGACCCCAAATTCTTAACACGTGACCTAGTTATAGCCCAAAAATGGAGCTCCTAGGGTACACATTTTTAAAAAGTAACAAACTCACGAATTTTTTACTTTTCGAATTGTTATGTTTTAAAGAACGTGCCAAGATCCCAAAGTATGTTCACTAAAAATTTGACTGAAAACAACTGCATAAAAACTAATGTCTGGGACGGTCAAAGTCAATTTAGTGTATTTGGCATTGTAAATTTCACGCTCCATAGGTTTAAAACGAAAAATCGGAGTACGTTCTCGATACTTTTATTGGATGCCCTGGGGTAGCTCGGTGCGCTTCGGATAGTCTGAGAACAGATTTTGAACCGCAAGGAAAAACTCTATCAGACTCACTAAGTCTCATCTACCGATCAGTTGCTCCTGGACACCCTGGGGACACACTTTTGACACATGTATAGTGGTAAATTTGCTTATTGCATTTGAATTCTGAACTACAGTGAAAGGATCTTAAAAGAAATGTGGTTTTGCAATTTGATTCCAATGATCAGACCAGCTGACACGGGAATCTAATAAATTATTCTGGAACTCGGCCAGTTTTTCAGGCTTCGCCAATAAATCTAATAACAGACTCGCCAACTCGTCCGAGTTATTGAAAATGTTTCCATTTACGCCGTCGATCACCAGCTCGGAAATTGAGACGAAGTTCAATGCTAGAACAGGTAAACCAGCGCCAAACATATCAACCACTTAAATTAGACCTAGTTAAAGAACGGATATGAAATTGACCCCTTTGTTTTTGACAAAATATATTTTGTAGTGATTGGGGTAATTTTGGGTTTCCGTTCATATACATTATATAGATATCATATGATCATTAGATGGCCATACTATATTGATCTAATTATATATCGAGTTTTTCACTTTTCCGATCTCACTTTTTAGTCATTAAATTTCACTGGCATCAGAGCCCCACCACCGCGGTATTATATACTATTAAATTAAGGGTTGAAAAAAAAAATTGTTACGAAATCATACCTTTCATGGGTAAATCTACCCCAGATGATGAAGAGTGAAGTGAAACACCAATATCCGCACATCCCAATAGTTTTGGATAGTCGTCAGCCTCGAGCCACGGAGTGACGATTGACACTCTGCTGAAGTTCAACGATTTGATTTTTTCCAAATAAATCGGCTTTTCAGGCCCCTTCCCAGTGATTGCAACTACCAATTCACCCTGAGAATGTGATTAAATGGAAAGGAGAATTATTTCAGCAGACCTCATATCCTCGATCAATCGTAATCAGCGCATCAAGCAATACCGAAAAATCTTCATCCTTTGTCCAACTAGTCGATGAGACAATTAATTTGGCACCATTGATGACTTTTTCTAAAATATGAATTTCGCTGGAAAGTCTAGTCATGAATTCAATTCGTTCCGCTTGAGCCAGGTTCTTGAATCTGAACTTAAAACCTAAAGTTAGTACTATAGATATATATATATATTTATATGAATTGAATACCCCATAGTTTACCTTTCATGTGGCTTATCGTATAAAACGTGAACGTTCGTGGCTCCAAATGTTACCAGCTGGTCTTTCATGGACTTTGTAACCGCAAGGTTAACATCTGAACGTCTCAAATTATAAATAAGACATTATTTTGAACCTTAGGAAAATCATTCAAATTTTAACCGTCCTGTAAATGCGCAATATTTATATATTTTTGAGCCCATATTTCTTTTAATTACAATCTTTTATTGAAATTATTCAAAGTTTAGCTCAGTTCGAATATTTCTTTTGTCTTCAAAAAATGTCAAGTTCTGAATAGAGTATATTCAAATTCTACGTGTGAAGTTCACATTGCTTGCATAATAAGGCAGCTTGCAAAGTAAAGCAGTGCGATTTTCGCTCCGACTATGGTCGCAAAGATGATGCATTGAAAAATGGGAAGGACCAAAGCATTATTTGCATCTTCTTTTAAACTTTAGGGAAATATACGGATTTTCTAAAATAAACACCTACGCGTCTCTCTTGGGGACTATTTGTGTATTTCGGTTATCTAATAGTCGCTACTCTAATAGCCTTGTCTGCTTACTTGCATTACCTGAAAATTCGTCTCGAAACAACTGCGTAAGAACTAAATTTGTGCATTTATATAAATACATTGACATTGATCGTAACAAACATTAGTTTTTCGCAGTTGTTTCGAGTCAAATTTTTAGTGAACTTAGTTTGGGATCTTGGCATGTTTTGTAAATCATACCAAATCGAAAAGTGAAAAATTCGTGATGTTGTCACTTTTTGAATATTTATAGCTATCTTGGCCTATAACTGGGTTACGTTTTAAGAATTTGGGTCGATCCTTTCATAAAAATTGAAGCTGTAGTCATGACGCGTCGAATAAGCCCACTTTTGAGCCAATCGAACATATTTCTCGAATTCACATTTTTGACTTCTATTGGCTATAACTACATACCAAATGTATACAAATACCCTTAAAATTTGATATGTTATAGGGTTTGACTCCACGATTGTTTCTGCTCAAGTTATGGGTACTGGCAATATTGTGCCAATTGGTATCGTGGGCAATAAATAATTTTGTACCGTGACTACGTATGGTAGCGCGTATTTACAATAGGTATACAAATTATAAACGAAGAGACCGTAACTAACCGGAAACTTTAGCAAGCATTTTTTCGTATACTTCAGCAAGTTTGACCAAATGCTTGTTTTGATTTTGTATTTTCATTATAGAATAACCATAATTATGCCAATCAATTATAAACTTCGTGTCTGTAAATACGGTGAATAAAAAAGTAATAATAAGGGTAGGGATCGATGGAGGATTTTGAACCAAGATATGAGATGGTACTTCGTGACGAACCGCCTGTCGAACGAAAATAAATAGAATTGAAGTAAACTGGAAAACTGTCTTGATAAAATAGCGCAGCAGTTGAGATTTCATATTCTTCAAAGCGATATTCGGTAAATATAATATTTGAAGTTTCTTGCTCTCTTAAACAAGGATAGACAACTCGATAGACAACTCGTCGAACATAAGTGCGTCTCGATCCTATACAGGGTGACCAGATCGGAATTGTTAAAAAGCGGGACATTTTTACATAGTTGGTCAAGAATTCTGATTGGAGAAAATTACAAATTTTTCTACGACGGCTTATATTTTTTAGAAGTCCGGGGATTCGCCCAAAATTCGCAAAAAACGGATAATTTTAAAAATCTTAAGACTGCATATTTTAATTTAATAAACGCGCCACACAAAAGGGCTTTAATCCCCTCGTACACTTGTGTCTAGAGTTCCCCCCGGGTCTAGGTAGTAAAATCTCGGTTAACGGGACTTAGTGGGTCTGGTAGAGTTTTTCCTTGCGGTTCCGAATCTGTTTTCAGAATGTCCAAAATTACACTACTTCGTATAGTTAACCCAAAAAATCCCTATTGTGAGGACTGCAATTACCATAACTTGAGAAGAATCAATTGTACGCACTTTTCGGGTATTTGATAGATTTGATAGATTTTCTCATATACCCGTTGTGTTATAGACCCGAATTTAAGTCAAAACTGCCATTTCGTGAAGTATGTCGGATTGGCTCGAAAGTAGGCTTATTCGACGCGTCATGGCTCAAGCTTCAATTCTTCTCAGAGGACCGACCACGAATTTTTTAAGACGTGACCCGTTATAGGTCAAAAACTGGACCGAAAAGGTACAAATTTTCAAGTGGCAAAATCACGAATTTTTCACTTTTCGATTTTATGATTTAGAAAACATGCCAAGATCACAAAGTATGTTCGCTAAAAATTCGGCTCGAAACAAGTGCGTTAAGACTATATTTCAGGACAGTCAAAGTCAACTATATACGACTCATTTTTGTCTTTAGAGGGGGTTAACTGTACGAAGGAGTATAAATTTTTCCATTTTAAAAATATATTCGGAACCGCAAGGAAAAACTCTATCAGACCCACTAAGTCCCGTTAACCGAGATGTTGTTAGCCAGTCCCCGGGTGGAGGGGTACTCCAGACACTAGTGTCGTTCATGAATAATAGTATGCCTATCCCGATCAGTGGTTTGCTTTCGCTCGGTAAATGTGACTCGTTGAAGCCAAACAGAACAACTCGTTTCTCGCTTTTTATTAAACTGAGTGCCTATATTTAAGAATGACATCTTTTGCAAAAATGAGCAAATGACGTAACCGACTTCAGTATATTATGAATGTGATCGGTCCCCCTTAAAATGTAAATGGTTAATTTTTCAAGACAGAATTTTAAAATAACCGGAAGTTTTAAAATTTTAAACATTTTTCGAAGGTCAAGAATTTCGGGTGTCCCGGAAAAGATTCATGATATACTATATATTAATTTCCGTTCTTTGATATCATTAAACCATTTCCTATATTTATGTTTTGTAAATTATTAATAATTCGATTTTTTTATTATATTACTATTATATTTTATATATTCATTATTAAAATTTTCGATCCATCAAAATTTATCTATTTCTGCAAAATGTTTTGAGGATAAAGCGGTAACATCGTCAAATAATTTCGGAAACCTGATTAAACGTCCGTGGTGAATGGCCAATATCACCCAGTACGACCACCCAAGTCAAGTCCGATGCATTTTGCCTGGGATAAAACCAATAGATAAGGAATAGCAAAGGGAGCAAAGAGTATAGTGGAACAAATCCAATGTTAAGTACGAATACAATTACAATCAGCAGCAGTAACATATCTAATGTTTTTTTATCAAATTTGTATATAATGAAATACCCTGCGAAAATTTTTGAACTTATTGAAGGATAAAGTAGAACAAAAAAACTGTGCGTAAAAAACAGTACTTTTTTTTAATTTGCCGTAAAATTTTAATAAGAATTTGGGTCCATTGAAGTACTTTATTTCATTAGTAAAGAACAAACAACATCGAATTAGGCAAGGGTAATCTGGACATAAGAACAGATATCGGACATAAGAACGGATCAATTTTGAAGACTCAATGACAAATTATAAACATAATCTTCCAAAATACGAAAAATCATTACATTATGTTTATTACTCGCCAATTAATCTCTGAATTTGTTAATTGTTGAAGAAAACATGCGAACTAATTAGAAAATAGTAACATGAAGTGAAGATGCAGTTTAAATGAATGAAGTTATGTGGGCTATGGTTAACATAAATATGACCAATTTCGGTTTAAACTATCTATTAACATATGGGTGCCAAATTTAACCCCCTCTCCCTCCCAAAACTCAATCCAACTGTAAAGAGTGATAATATTGTAGTAGACATATAGTTAACGGACACGAACCAATTAAGTATATTTCGTAAATACAATCGAGAGAAAAGTTTATGTCGTATGTTTTTTATGTATGCATTTTCTTTTCTTGTCACTTTTTTATTCTTCAGAAATACATCACATTAATGAACTAGAAAAAACATAACATCTTAAAGCGTTGCCTCAACTATACCAAAAGCGGTTTCACTCAATTCGTATCCCATTAGCGTATGTCAAAAAAGGGTCCACTCGGTCGGATATAGGATATATAATAAAAATATTGGGAGAGGCGTAAACTCGAGCTTTATAAATGTTGGTAACAATAACTTCCTCCCAATATAATAATATAGCAATGTCCTATTTGTGGGGTATTTATTTAGTTATATTATATGTTTAACCAAGCTGATACTATACTAACCCTAATTATATACAGATACAAAATAAGATAAAAATGGTGATATTACAGAAAGTAAGTTTAAGTTTGTTTTAATGTAAAGATTGAAGACTTCCATAGGATTATGCTGATCAACAGAATAATGAAGGATACAATAGTACGTGACATTGAACGAGTAAATGGCAAGACGGCAAGCTAGAATGGAAATTGAAATAAATTATAATTTGAAATTGCAATAAGCAAAGGGACAGCATAGACTCGCCTACCACAAATATTAAGAGCGAACGGTAAGATTTAACTCTCGAAGGTTAGGACCTTAACCAGTAGATACCACTCTTCGTTTTTAGGCGTTTTATTTGACGATCGCAATTTTTTATCGCTTTGAATTTTTGCGCGTTTAAAGATTGGCTCATTGCCGATCTAATAGTATTTCTCGTTCCAAAATAGCCCTTCTGGATATAGGACTGTTTTTCGCCTGTTAAACTACTTAAAGTTGTCAAAAGTAATTATTTTGTGAATGAATTCTGTACAGAATAAAATTCCAAGCTACAGTTTTTTTTATTGAGAAAATCCGTTTTCGGCCAAGAAAATAGCATTTAAATGTAAAAAATCACTTTGTACGAAGGACCTTTTGGAAAATACTGTGCTAAAACTAAACGCTGTATTTAAAAAAGATATATTATATGTAAATGCGCAAGAAATTCTTCACACGTGCGTTTAGAAAATGGCGCGTTAACGAAAAAGACGAAAAAGTGGCGCGTTAACGTTTAGTTGGTGCGTTAATGTTTAGTCGCGGTAACGTTTAGAGTGGTGTATTTATAACCTCGGGGAACGGTGACCAGCTTGCGCTCAAAATGACAGTTAATGTCATTTTTTTAAAGGAACAACGGTCACACCCCTGTCAATATCGCCCCCACGCCTTAATGTGGGCACTGATAGCTTAACCGGCCTTGGTAATTATGATAATTTTTTCTTGCGCTCCCGAATCTGTTCTCAGAATACGCAAGATTATACGGCATCGTGTAGTTAACCCCCACCCGCTAAAAATAGAACGTGAAAAAGATCTTTTTTTAAATGTTAATTTTAACTTGTTGGGGCATGGCAGGTCACCAAACTAAATTGTACTAGATTAACTAGGCCCCTAGGCATCCAATAATAATCGAAAACATACTCCTATTATTTTGTTTTAATTCTTAGGACCTCGAAAGTCACATTGTCGAAAATAGACAAAATTGATTTTGAGCGTCATAAACTTTATTTTTTACGCAGTTGTTTCGAGTCGAATTTTTAGTGAACATACTTTGGGATATTTTTCTAAATAATGATAAGATAGAAAAGTGAAAATTGTGATTTTTGTCACTTGTTGAAACATGGATAGCCAGATAAAAATAATAAACTAAAAGTGATTTCCCACAGCCAACACCCTTAGTGCTGTAATTAGTAAACCCTTTGATTTCTTCAAAAAACCCGACACTGCTACAGTTTATATTCGATAAAAAGTTTTCTGTAGATGATAAGACCGCCATGTTTTGTATGCGACGAGAATACTATTTTTGTATGAAGGGTATTTGAAATCCCTATAATCTGTTAAAATTTGAAGAAGATCCATCCATTCGTTCTCCAGATATCTGTAAAAAAGAAGCTTTTTTGGCGTGTTAAGGGACAAAAATCCATTCACGGTCTCCACTGGTTAATCTAGTAGTCAATTTAGTTTGGTGAGCTGCCATGCCCCAACGATTAACATTTTTTCAAAAAAAGGTCTTTTCACGTTCTGTCTTTAGGGGTGGGGTTAACTATACGACACCGTATAATGTTTCATATTCTGACAACAGATTCGGAACCGCAACAAAAAACTATATCAGATACCCGTGTCAAAACTGACCCCCTATGCTTTTGGCCGACAACTGATGGCTTAACTAGACTTAGCGGGTCTTATATCTCTCAGGCACACATGTGGATACTTATGAGCAGGGACCCTGTTTTTAGCGTTTTTAAGGACTTAGACGTGGTTGGAATGTTTGATTGACCCCCAGAGCACCCCCTAAATTGGACGCCGAATTTTTTGGAACTATTTTTAGGTCGGAAGTAACACCGGAAGTGACAGTTGAAAACCGGAATTTGTTGTTTCGAATCGGGAGTCGCACCAAATTGTTTCCCGAGACTACCTCTAGTGGAAAAGTATCCTTAAACAATTTAAGTACCTATAGGTAGTTAGGAAATGGCACTTTAACAAAATTAGTTTTTTACAATTTAAGATAGCTGTGTCTTTATTAGGAAAACATCGAGCGGTATTTCTAAACCGAATTTTCTTGCGCATTTTTTAGGATAACTTTCGACCACGAATTTCGACCGGAAGTGGACAAAAAAAATCTGAAAATTGCGGAAAAAAGCTGGACAAATGTTCCCATGTTCGGGAAGCATCCCCTGTTGCTTCCCTCGTTGTGGAAGAGTTAGGTAACTCTCAATATTCGCACGTAAACCTTTTGAGAATAACTAAATAACATTTCAAAAAAACAACAAAATATTTTGTGTCAAATGGTAAATCTTCTAGACTTAATATTATTTTTGTTTGGGTGTAAGAGTGTCGAATTCTGATAAAGGGTTCAATAGTTATAGGGAAGCTCGGCACCAAATCAATCCCAAATTTGCGTGGGCGGAACTCGCCCACGATTGGTACAGGGGTAGAGGGAGATGAAGGGAAGAATATGATATATAAAAGTACGAATTCTGATAAAGTTGTCGATAGTTATACGGAATAATAATATACACCAGGGGCCACCTTAACGCGCCACCCTCGGCGAAAAAAAAGTGGCGCGTTAAGGCAGGTTTGGCGCGT
>SCLF01128848.1:0-10629 GCA_004367975.1 Mesochordaeus erythrocephalus
TTTTAGTTAACATACTTTGCGATCTTGACATGTTTTCTAAATCATAATAGAATCGTGTTAAGAATTCGGGATCGGTCCTCTGAGAAGTATTGAAGCTTGATACATGACGCGTCGAATAAGCCCACTTTCGAGCCAATCCGACATACTTCGCGAAATGACAGTTTTAGCGATAAGTCCACATAACGGGTCTATGTAAAAGCCATCAAATACCCTTAAAATTTGATATGTTATAGAGTTTGGCTTCACGATCAAAGTTTTATATTACGAAAAGTACGTAAGATTGATTCTTCTCAAATTATGGTAATTTAAGACTTCACAATAGGGGTTTTTGAGGCCAAGAAAAACTCTATCAGACTGGCGAGGCGTCGTTAAGCGCTTAGCTGCTGCCTGCAGGGGAGGGACCACTCTGGATAGGTGTGTTATAGTCCACCATGATCAAGTATTGAAGCTATGAATAGGTAAAAGATGGGCTATCTATATGTAGTACCGTAATGAGAATTTCCCACACGACCTAATTTATGCGAATGACATTTCTACAAGGTTATTTTGTAACTGTAGGAAAAATACACATTAACTCGATCTAATAACACAATTTCAACTGTACAATTATGTTCTCCGCAACCCACGCTAAATGAAATAACCTTTACAACTATCAAGGAACATTAGTGGGCTACACCTTTATATCCAAGACATGCGGATAAACTGAATCAGAAATGAAATCGAATTTCGATGTTCTATCGCGATTCGATGTTAAAGAGTTAAATGTATCCCCAACTCGGGTATCTGATGATATTGGTTAATTTCTCAAGAATTTGGACTATAAAAATATCCAAATTGTAATTTTATCCGAAAAGGTTCAAATTTCACCACAAAAAGTTGTGGTCCCTTTGTGGATGCGATTTATCTCGCCGATGTGATCCCCTTTGACGCCGGAGGAAGTGATGATATCCGGTTTAAGAAAGTGGTAGGCCGTTGCCTTCTCCCACATGGCATTATCCCAACATCGATAAAGCTGGAATCCACGAATTGAAGTTTTGTTACATTGGAGGAATGTATTATTTTGGGGTTGAGCTCTCTTATAAGCTAGAACGATATGTTGACTTATTTCAAAGGAGTACTAGTCCCCTACTGTCGGTTAGGACTGTTATAAGTTTTATTATATCTTCTATTGATGTCTGGAATACCATTGTCATGCAGATTTCTTTCTAAATCTGTCCTGGTTCTTAAAACGAATGCGACAATTCTGGGTTTGTTTTGGTGAATATGCTAAATAAATCCCACTGTTGCCGTGTAATAGGTATCTACTACTTACATGGTGTCAGCTTGGAATAACTGAAAAGGAAAAGTCTTTCATCAAATAATTTGGTTAAAAAGCCGTACTAACGATTTTACCTCAATTTTTCTTGGGTAATAACTACGTAAGTTTAATCCAAATACATCTCTTAACTTTATAAGATAGGATAAATAAGATTAAGAAAATAATCGATTAAACGATTATTTCTACACTTGATAAATTTCCATGTTTAACAACATTATTTTAAGTCCAATGAGGTGAAAGTTTTCCACACCTACAGCTCTAGGACAACCAAAACTTCCACGAAGCGTAACTTGGCACATGTGTGCTATTGTAACGTGTTTCCCACCTAATGAAGGAAGGGTGGCATCATCACCTTATAAAATTAACTTATCAAGGTTTTAAATTTTCACGCCATAATTGTCTCCAATTTTCCTCTCCAAAATGGTGATAAATACACGATTTGTTCTGGGTAAATTCTCTCAGCCTTCCCAGTTTTCGCAACCGAGTAATTCTCTGTTATCTGACTTTAATATAATTTTTGTAAAAACACCTTTCCTCAAACGGTGATACTCGCGATTAAATGATTTGATTGACTCCAATGTTATTTCAGGAATTGGCATATGTAATTTTTACATGACTACATGTTATACATGTAAGCAATTAATATTGATGTTATAATGCGATAGTCGAGTTAGTTAAGTGATACATGGAGATATATCGGTAGTCCATTTCTTAACATGTATACGGAAATTTTCCTAACTTACTTTTCCGGATCAGGGGCGTTCTATAATATATCAGGGACCAAGATAATTCACAACTAGAGCCGACCAACTTAGGTTTCAATGAAATGGGCATACTTGAATGTAACAAGAGCAAAAAAGAGGATTTGTTTGAATGTGAATTTAAGTTGCGATTGGTTGATTATCGTGGACCGGATAGGGCACCAAATCCTTACCGGCCCTTAATAAAATAAGGATCTGCGTTTGAATCAATGTCATCATCACCGCGGTCAGTCTCTTTCATTGCAACATTGGCACACTAGTTTTATTAAGATGCTAGACCTTACAAGTTGACCTTGTTCTATTTTTCCTTATCAGTTCATTAATAAGACTTATTTATCGGCTTCAGTTCTTAATAGACTTCTTCCATTAAGTTCAACAACTTGGTATCTGTATGCTGATGCATTGATTTAGCTTTCCATAGAAAGAATCTATGCTAGCGACTAACGCATCATCTCCACCTAATGTACCCTCAAATTTCGAGCTTCCGCTACAATGCGACAGCCGTCCCATGTTTGTCCATGCCCTTTACCATATACTCGTATATAATAAAGGCGAGATTGAAACCAGCCGGGCCATCCATCCTTATTCTGATAAGTAGGCGTAGTGTAAACGGTAGCTCTCTGCTTGTCGTCCCTGATACGAGCACCATAATCAGTTACATTTCCATGATTCCAACAGCGAATTAGGTGTGTAAGCAACAATTCGTACTACTGTGGGCAAGGTTGAGATACGCTTTTAATTGTGTTGATGTTGCAGTTTCAGTACCAGACCAATTAGGCTGCGAGTACATTGACTGTGGCAGCATTATCTTAACGGTCTTGTTGGCCCTTTAGTAAATTTACAGTTATAAATGCACCCCTACTCCTTCCTGCAACTGGAAAACCCTATGTTTGAAGACCAGTTGGTTCTAGTTTTGACACCGCCCACTCGCCTAAATTAATTTGGTCTCGAGCCTACCAACGATAAATTTAGCTTTTCCCCCCTTCAGCTTTGTTAATTCGTGCTATGAGGTCCTCACGACTGTTGTGTTATGGCGATCTTGGTTCCACTTTTTTGTTATATAGTAACCTGATATGAAAGAATGAATGACTTTAGTATTTGAGATATCTGTATTCTAATTGTTGATCTCCGAATTTCCAAGAGGAATTTTTCTCAATTTAGAGATGTAGGTTGGAATGACCTATTATCCCACGATAATATAGGATTCACATGGAATTTCAGTGTCGAGAAACTAGTAGCTAACTATTTTAGGGCATTCTTCATGAATACAAACTGGATTTGGAAAAAACACTGGGCATTTTGGTTCGTTTGCAGTTAAGAAGAAGTGGTGTAGTTGTAGCAGAACAAATAATAGCTACAGTTATTGAATTCTACGAGATCTTAGTTTTCTTGCCAAACTTAAAACGTGTAATGCTGCACGGGGAATCTGTTTTCTTCAATGAATTCAGCAACTTTCTAAATCAACATATATTTGGTAACAATATTTTAAGTTGATAATATTCAAAAGTTATATTTAGTAAAACTGCAAGCCGACATCACAACAAAAATGTCGGAGAATATATCAGTGACGTCAGTTGGATCACTGAAGAGGAAAGAGGCATTGACCTGGGCCTTGAAAAAAAATATTGATGGTCACGTAGATTTAAGGTAAAATAATACACTTTATTAATATTCGAAAAACCGAACCTTGTTTTCTGGCCGAAAACACGCAAGATAATACAAAGGATATGCAGTGCGTGAGTAAAAATAAGATTCTGAGGGCCGACAATAATTATAATTTAATTTATCGGTCACTGTGCCGGTCTCGATTAATTAAGGTCAAATTTGGTTGAAGATAATTTAATAGTTGTTGGCCGCGCGTTTCAAGCTGCTCGACAAATGGTCGCGCGAGAAAAAACTCACGCTGTACTAACCAGTAGATTCGGTTATTCCTCATTTGTCGTTTTTCGTCTTTTCCATTTTTTGCCTCATTGAAATCCTGATGATCAAAGATTTATCCACTGATCTAATGATATGTCAATTCTAAAAACATATCTTTTAGTTTCAGTACATCAGCGTCCAAACGGAGCGTTGTACAAAGTGCATGTATCCCATGGATACTGCTGAGGGACAAAACGTACACCGCTCTTCTTTTCCATCTCAAGCCAAAACTAAACCATATTTTCGGTTAAAATTTCGAACAAGAGAAACTATTCTATCTAGTTATTTAACGGCGTAAAAATTGTATTAATGTTTCTGACCAATAAAGTATGAAAGGTAATAATGTAACGCTTAGATACCCTAAATTTCATTCTAGTGCAATTTTCTCGGTCCAAAAAAATTACAATGTACCTAGCTTAGTCTGTATTATAAAAAACAATTTATTAATGATTTGATAACAATTTTTAGTACTAACCATCTTCCCATCTCTCTCTCCCAACTTATATTTTTCTCTTATTCCCGCTTCCTCACTTTATTTTCGATTCTATCGTATTAGACCACGAAATAAACGCTGAAACTGGGATTTCGAGTTTCAAAACGTTTATATATTTCATAGAGAACACGAATCAGAATATATAACCGCAGTAAGCTCTACCATGCTTTAGCTCACGATTTCCTAACTGAACCACTCGAAACGGAAACCAAACGAATCATAAAACGAAACAAATCGTCCGGTTCAATTAGGGTATCTTAAAACTCTGAAACTTCGAAAATCCTGTCATTACTGTACCATTGATAACATGCCTTTCGTAGAACTGCGTTCTCTTAGACTCTATGCAACAGTAATATTTGCAAAAATGAGCATAACTGGTTATCTATTTCTCTATCGCTCTTTCCAATTCCGATCCATCTCTCGCTCTCTTTCGATCCGCTGTGTAAGCTCTGGAGTACATTTTTGATCCATATCTAGTTCATTTCAAAGTTATACTTGCAGTCTTCAATATGCAGAGACTTCAGAAAAAATATATTATATTTCAAAAGAAAACAAACAAAAAATAAGACCACTGTCAATATTTTAGACTGCAAATAATTCAACACTGCTTCAGCGTTCCTTCTATGATAACTATGAGACAAAGGCTAAACATAGGGAAAATTTGAATTGGAATCGCGCCCCTACCGATTAGATAATTGCAGGTTGAAGTTCGCAGTATATTTAATTATATATATTTGGCGTGTTCAAAAGGACGACCTTAGTTGTAAATGTAATCGACATTAGTGTATCTAAAATTATCTAACCCACCCAGTGACTTCTCTCAACTAAAATGTTTTCGGTACTTCGGTCATGTATTTCGGGATCATACTAAAAAGAGAAAACGCATTTATCTCGACTATGGCGCTTTATACGGACAAAGACCTCGCACATATAATTACAGTTAAATCACTTCATGCTGTGGACGTAGATTGCATTATCTGTGTATCAAAAGATTCAACCCTTAGCTATATAACGGTATAAATGATTAATTCAAATGTAAATGTACGTAGAGTACTTCCATACGACTTACAGTTGGTAAACGCTATTATTTTTTAGGCGTTGGCTGAAATGGCATTTAAAAATGCTTAGTTTAGGCCCTACTGTACTAAAACCAAATGAAGTTATTTCAAAAGATTGTTTCAAAAATATATGCATGGTTTTCGAGAAAAACGAAAAGGAAAGCCGATCGTTATTTGAGGCACGTTGTCATCTACACAAAACGCGAAATGGTATCTACTGATTAAAGGTAATGAAGTCCAATTCGGAATTCGGTTAAAGGGACAGATCCCTTCTAATCCCGATTTACAATTGCAATCCCCATCGAGAAATAAGTCAAAATGACGAAATTAGCATAACTGACACAAATGACCTACATAAAAAATTAATAGGGTCAAATTCACCATAACAAAAACTGAAAATGAACCAGTAAACCAGCAGTAGACTCTTGGTTGATGCTAAAGCTCCATTACTTCAAGATATTGGACCTTGAAGTCTGAAAGCTCAGAAAAGTGCTATATATACGCATTTTCTGTACTTAAAAGCACTCAGTTTTTACAAACGCACAAAATTGGGTAATTTTGAATAACAAAGTTCAAAAAATTTGAAAATAAAACATTAAAAAAATTCGCTATTTTTTGCGTAGTATATTGCCCGATCGCATTAGTCTAATACAATGCCATTTTGTAACACTGATTTCAAGAGTTTATATTAACCCGTTCGCTCGTACTTTTAGATTCCCCTTCTACCCATTGATCTATTGGATGCTTGATACTTGTTGGTTCTACCCTTACTGTTAGACTCACCCACGCCACTGTATTTCTCCTGCAGTTTTCACATTGGTCACGTTGGGGTATGTCTAAGATGCTGTCCTGTCATTGGCGCTTAGCCGTCCTCTGTAATTTGGTTTTCGACCATTCTATTCTTGCAGCACATTGAATTAAAAATGAGTATATTGTCGTTGATCTTTCCCATTGTTCACATTGGTCCGTCTGATTCGGCGCTTCTGTCTTTCATCATGTTTTTTCTGTTATCCGATTGGTCACTTTAGAGGCTGTCAAAGATGCTTTTCGAAGAATCTTTTCGAATTCCTTCTGGCTGTTATCTTCGTCTTTCTACCTTCATCTTCTAGTCTGTATTTGCTTTCATCCGAGCTTGTTTTCTCTTAATTTCCAAACAACAAAGTCTTGTTCTTTCCTGGCTCTGTTTGGCATCCGTTTTCTCTTCTTTTTTACGTTTCCTTTTGGCTTCTTCTCATATTCCCTCATTGTCTGCCCCCTCATATATTCCCATATGTCATCTTCTTATTCTGTTTGACTTTTCTTGTCCCGGCTTTTGTTTTTGTGAATCTATATGATCCTGTTCTATCCTTTATTAATACAAATCATCTTCTTCATGGACTTCGAATCCCGATCTTTGATGTCTTCTTGTTCTTTCGTTCGACCTTTTCCGTGGCCTTTTTCCATATTTCTTCTACGTTACTTACTTTGTTATTTCCAACCCGCCTTTACTTCCCATTTCTAGTTCAATTGGAACACACCGACTTCACGGTGTGAAGTCGGTTTTATGGACTTTGATGAAAGATACATCGAATCCAGGTAAAATTACGCGTGTAGGAAAACTGTTGTAAAACTTTGACATAGTTAAACCTTCTAAACCTTCTAATTACATACAAGGGAACATAACTTTGTGTGCATGATTGTGCTTAATTCACATGTCTCTTGATTAATACTCTTTTTGTTTCATCTTTTTGAAAAAATGGGCAATTTCCTTTAAAATAACTCAACTGACGATTATATCAAACATGCGGCACACTAAGCGGTGAGTGATCATTAGTCAAGAGCAACGAGGAGAAATGCGGGTGAATGTGCTCATTCACATGAATGACCAGTTTTTATCAAACACAGTGGTCACTTGTGAATTAACTCGCATGATCATGTCGCGCATTTACTTAACCGAAAATATGGTGAGAGATATATTAATCTCCCAGAAGGCAAGTAAGGAGTCATGGATTTCGGGTTCAAACGGATAAAACAATGCAGCGAACATATTAATTATTAATGATATGATAAGTGGCTCAATACTTAAGGTTTGTGGGTAATGTCCGTACTACCGTTAAGATTAATTGCTTAACTGCGATAGGAGTAAGGGATATGCTTGGGACTTCAGTTTACCGGCAAGGTACATTTAGCATATACAACTCACCTGAATGGATGTTTTCAGGCGTTCCGTTTTTGTTCAGCTTGGAGATCAGATATATGCCATCTGCAGAGAACTTGCTGATAAGTATAGAACACCGATCAGGCCAAATTACACAATTGGTCGAGGATGGCATTTAGTTATTCCAAAGAAGGCTTTGCGTAATATACCAATGGAATTCAATAAAGTTAGAGCAACCAAAACAAATTACTACTTGACCAACGAAAAAGTTGACCAAATCAACAGTAGACTTAAAGTCGTGCAAGAAGAAATTTTTCTGCTCACTTCAGGAAAGGGCATACAATTTTAGCACGATTTTTTTGCGGGGATTAGAGACGAGTAAAAATACATATCTAGCATTATACCTGTTATTTATTCAAATAAATAATTAGTGGTCTGCCAATCATCATATTTTTACATACGCCCTAATGTATGCATGCAGATTAAGCGATAGGGTACACGCACGTATAATTATTATGTTTGTTATGAATTAAACGTAAAAGTAGTGATGATAATAATATGTGAATTTGTAAACGTTAATTTCATATTTGTAACAATTTTCTGAACCACTTTTACACCCTGTCAAATCTGCGCACCCCTCTATGTCTCCTGGCAGCAGCTGATAGCTTAACGAGACTTAGTGCGTCTTATTTAGTTTTTCCTTTCGGTGCCGAATCCGTTCTCAGAGTATGCAAAATTATACGACGTCATATAATTAACCCCCCTTAAAGACAACGTGAAAATACCTTTACAAACGTTAATTTTAACTCCTGGGGGAACGGCAGCGCATCAAACTAAATTGTACTAAATTCAGTAGACCCCAGGATATCGAACAAAAGCATCGAACACATACCACGATTATTTGTTTTATAGCTATGGATCTCGAAAGTCACATTGTAGGAAATTTTGACTTCTTGTATTTATAACCAAATAACAGGTTACGAATTCGGGGTCGATTACTTGAGAAGAAATGTAGCTGACATCCAATTTCGGGAGAAATCAGCAATTTAATATTTCACTATATTTTAAGATGTCCGATTTTCCCCCAAAATGGTCTCATTCGACGCGCGTGGATGTCAGCCATATTCCTTCTCAAGTTGTCGACCACGAATTCCTAACCCGTTATGTAGTTATAGCCACCAGAAGTCAAAATGGGATTTTGGGGAGTATGTCCGATGGCTCGAAAGTTGGCTTATTCGATACGTCATGACTCCCGCTTCAATTCTTCTCAAAGGACTGATCCCAAATTCTTAACACTTGACCTAGTTACAGCCCCAAAAAATGGTATTTCTAAAGTGAAAATTTTCAAAAAGTGATAAAATCACGAATGTTTCACTTTTCTATATTTTTTTTATTTAGAAAACATGTCAAGATCCCAAAGTATCTTCACTAAACATTCTACTCGAAACAACTGCGTAAAAACTAAAATTCAGTACAGTCAAATTCAATTTTTCCCATTTCCGACAATGTGACCTTCGAGGTCCATAGCTTTATAACAAATAATCGGGGTAAGTTTTCGATTTAGTTCGGTCATGCCCCCCAGAGTTAAAATTAACGTTTTTTTTTCAAAGGTATTTTTCACGGTCTGTCTTTAAGGGGGATTAACTGTATGACGCCTATAATTTAGCATATTCTGAGAACAGATTCGGAACCGCAAGGAAAAAGTCTATTAGGCTCACTAAGTCTCGTTCGCTATCAGTTATTGCCAATAGACATAGGGAGGGGCAGTTTTGACCTTGGTGTTTTACGTCTAATTCAAATGGAACACACTAAATACACGTCTACCAGAGGGAACTGTTGTTCATACAGGTTAAACTACATCTGAAAACCCCATACCCTTACCCGCTGGCCGCAATATGTGTATTTAAACACATTTGACCGTTAATCGGGCAGTAGCTTCTGTTAGAGTGTTTCTCCTGTGAATTTGCCACCCGGGACCCTCTCCTAAAAATTGTTCCGATTTCTTCTAACGTAGTTTCAGATCGCAAGTAGCACCGAAAGTAGAAGCTAAAAGCCAGAATTATTGTCCCAATCGGGAATCTCACCAAATTGTTGCCCGAGATGTTGTTCAGCAGAAACATTTCTTCAAAACGTTTAACTACCCAGAGGCCCAATTGCGTATTTCGTTCCAAACAGCTCGCACATTTTCGTTTTGAACGATTTAATTAAATGAAATGCGCAAAGACGCAGATCACTCATCGGAAACGAATTTTGGCTGGAGAAAAGATATTCGCTTCCGGGTATTCTTCCCGGAATTTTTTTTTAAATGTAAAAAAATCTTTATAAGATTGTTTTTTTTATTCTTCAGTAAAAAAAACCAATGCGTACGGAAAATTTTCGGGTACCACCATTATTTTCCCAAAGTTTTGTTATTATATACATTTGCCTCCAAACTTTTTCGTTTTTCTCCTTTAGACTTGTAGCATCATCAAATGTTCAATCGAATGACGCGGTCGAACTGTGTATTTGCATTAAATCCTCTACCAAGCCAAAATAATATAAGAAAAATAATAGACCAAATTTATTAGTAATTCCATAACAATAAAAATGACACTTCTTGGAACGCATTTTTCATACTTTCTCCGACTGAACGATTAAATTGAGAAGTTATTATTTTTTCAATTAGTAAGTCACATTTTCTAAATTCTGGGACAAGGATTGAAACGGCTGGTTTTATATTATGTCCATATCTCCCAGTGTGTAGTCGTTATAAGCCTTTTTAAAATATTCAGTAAAAAAATTAATCCAAGTGTAGTTATATCCGGCGTATCCCGCCGAGAATAGTGTTCCAAGTGGTAATCTGAAATTATATACATATTAACAAATATCCTATTTTAGATGATATAGACATTTTTGACTATTGGCGCTATTGAGCACAAAGTGGAGATTGGAAAAGATTGAGA